>PVKE010018638.1:0-29313 GCA_004027555.1 Craseonycteris thonglongyai
AACAAAAAAACTTACTGAATAGTTATTATGTTCCAGGCACCGTTCTAGCTCTAGATATATAGGTCAGCCAAGGATCTCTACATTTTATCTCATGTAAAAATATCTAGATCTTTACATGAAATCTCTCCAATGTTAAATATTGGCAATTTAAAAATATTAAAAACATTGTAAGCTAACACTGCAACAAACACATCGGTGAGCCAAATTCTGACCTTGGGCTGGCAGTTTGTGACCCCCTTCAGATGATGAGTTTCTAGTATATTGCCCATTTGGCTGAACCTTGGCAACCTCAGCCTGCTCATATATGTTGCCCAGCACAAACCAAAGAAACATTACTCATAAAATTCAGGGGAATCATCCTAGCAAGTAATTGGGCCAGGCAGTGGGCTAGATCCCATCCATCTCTATAAGATGCTACAGCCTTCCTCACTGACCCTGTGAGGTCCTATTAATTTCCCATGCTTGGACTGGCAGTGTGTTCAGGATGCATTTGGGAGATATTTGTGTTTCTCATGCCTTTAAAGATCATCTGTCCTCTGAGGAACTTTGTGGAAGACCAATTCAGTGCACAGTCTCAGATGCTAGAATTTAGACCCTTTTATTTTCCTTTACCTGCTCATACCTATCACTTCAACCATTTTTGGCTAAACATGCAAGTGTGCAAAAACAGTATACGCAACTCTTTTCTAGAATTTGATAATGGATGATTAATCTATTTTAATTCTCTAACATATCCATGACCTCAGAAAAGGAAACAAGTTTTAAATTTATCTTGTAGCTATTCAGTTCAGAGTCAAACAACTTCACGTTGCTCATTTATTGATCAACTGAGCAGTGGAATTTAAAGCTCTGGGAAGAAGGAGTCTAGAAAGGGTTCCCTGCCCCATACTATCCACCAACATCAAACTATTGTTTGGAGTGCTTCACCCCATAGAGTCATTGAATTCCTAAAGCTCTGAGTTTGAGATTCTCACAGACTGAAGCTAAAAGCATATCAGATTTCCAAAGGCTCTGCACATACAATGTGAGGTAGTAGAACAATCGTAAACTCAAGTTCAAATTTCCTGCTACTAATAACCATGTGACTGTACAAGTTACTTTATCATTTTGAGTTTAACTTTCATCATTTGTAAAATGGGAAGAATAATTGTTATCTCATCAGTCTATTGCAGTGTTTCTCAACCTGGTTGCATATTAAAATTGTTTTTTTTTTTACATGTCACAGCTTGTGCTATACCTCCTGCAACTTAGAATCTCTGAGGGTAAAATCCAGATATCAGTTATTTTAAAAGCTTCAAAAATCATTCTAACATAAATTCAGGATTGAAAGTAACCAGTGACGATTAAATAATATTACTTGTATAAGGCAGGTACTCATTAGTTCCTAGTTATTCCCCAATTTAAGTTTCAAACCAGTCAGCAATCGACTCTGCTTTTAGTGTGTGTTCTAAGATTGCACCACTAGGTGTCAGTTTAACCATACAATTTGGTTCTTAGGAGCCTCTAGCTCTGTTCTCAGAGTAACAACCAAATACCATCACCACAAACATTTGTTGAATATTTGTTTCAGAGTAACAACCAAATACCATCACCACAAACATTTGTTGAATATTTGTTGAGTACCTGCCTTATGCCAGCCACAGTGTTAATGACTCTTAAAACATGATTTCTACTAAACTTATCAGTGGGATCACTTCATAATGTATATAAATGCCTAACCATGGCACTGCGCACCTGAAACTAATATAATATAATATTGAATGTCAACTATAATTTAAAAATATATAAAGCGTGTCCCAAAATTCACACAGAAGTAATTTTGATAGAAAACACAGGTTTATATTTAAAAATTGTAAATTTTCATTGCTCAACGGTGAAAACACGTTGTTCTTTTGTATAGAGCTCCATTTTCACGCTGTCTTTTTTTTTCTCTGGCAACACTTTACCGCACAAATGACGCAAAGTTCAAATCTTGCGTGAATTTTGGAACACCCTTTATATAGTTACAGGATGTAAAGTACAATATAGGGAATATAGTGAATGGTATTGTGATAGCTATGTATGGTGTCAGATGGGTAGTACACTTGTTGGGGTTATCACTTTGTGAGGTGTCTAAATATCTAATCATTATGTTGTTTTGTACACGTGAAACTAATTTTATATATATATAAAATTTATTTATTTCTAATCCTATATCAAGTGGACAAGGTAGTTACTTTTCCAGTCATGAGGAAGTGGCGGGTCAGAAAGATTCTGTAACTTGTACAAGATACGCAGTAAGAGGCAGAATTGTGATTCAAGTTTCATTAATTCATTCAAAAACACTGAACACTTACTATGCATGTAGTACTAAACCTAGTATTAGGGATCCAAATATAAATAGGTATATTTCTCATCCTCTGGAAGTTTACTTTTATTCTTCATTTGTATGTGCATTTAAGAAGAAAAGATTGCCATCTCCTTTACATCTGTTCTTGGCCTCAGGTTAACTATATCTTCTGAAGAACTCAAATGCTGTTTTCCCAAAAGGGTAAAATGACTTTTAGATAGAGTTTCCTGGGATGGTTATTTTACTATACCCAGCCACTATAATAAAATTAAAAAAACTTAAGAGTCTATTAAGTACCTAAAAGGCTATGGACCACATCTGGTTTGTTTTATTATTGCCTTATTTACTCAGTTATATTTTCAGTAACAAACTATTAGTATAAAGTATGTGTCTAATTTTTTTAAAGATTTATTTTATTGTTTTGACAGAGTCAGAAAGAGAGAGACAGAGAGAGCCAGAGAGAAGGGGGAGGGCCCAGAGCATTCTCTGTAGTTGTAGTTGTACGTCATCAGTTTTTCCTGACATAGTTTCATTCCACACGGGTGGGTGCCGGGCCATGCAGGGTGGAAAATGGGCTAGGGGCCTCCCATGTGGGAGGCACACCCCTGAGAGCTGGGAGCCAAACTGGGGGCCTACCACATGGGAAGCTCATCTCAGTTCAGCATATGGGTCCACACTGGCTGGGTCCTGAGCCAGGACTGGATTCTCAGACCCCCGGTGCTGCAAAGAGAGCACTCAACCCGCTGAGTCATCCTGGCTTCCCTTGACCTTTTCTATATTGTAATTACATTCCCTTCCTTGATAAGAGTTCTATGCATTTATTACCTGCAGTTTGAAGTAGTATTCCTTTTTAGCAGTCCTAAGCTTGTCTCTACTGGAAGTTTGTAAATGACATTGAAACCTGGAATTTGGGGATTTGAGAGATGAATCCATGTTGATTTTATGCTATTTATGATACTGTAGATTTAGCTCAGCTCTCCCCCTAAAGCATGCCTAGCAGTCACATGTTCATTCTTGAGATTTTTCTTGGTTTATAGGCAGCTCTGGCTTTATTAAGTGATTCATTTTGCATCAGCTAGATACCTTTGTCCACTTTGTGCAACAGCAGAAAAATAGATCTGAACCTATGATGATTGTGGCCATTGAGAGCACTGCTTAGGTCATCCAGGAGAAGTAAGTGTTCGTTGTGGACTTGGGTTAAAGTCCTATTATGAGTCTAATCAGTCTGTTAGCTTTGGAGAGACCAGAAAAGGGAATATACCGTCACATAAGAGCTCATGACTAACATGTCCTTTTGGAATGGTAATCTGAATGGTTTGCAGAACAGAAACAAGAGGAAGGAATGGGGCAAGAGTATTTATAGTTCAGTATATAAAGAGGTGAATAGAGGGAGCATACTAGGGTCATGTAACTGCCAAATAAGAAGGAAAAGGGTCTGTGGTTGCAGATGGAGATTCACAATGGAGGTGATCATTTTGGAATCTTTAAATGCCCTTGATGAGTTTCTAAGTAGCTTTAAGCACATTAAAAGAGAGAAAGAGAGGAGAAAGAGGGCTCAGGAGAAAGACTGAGAGGGAGAAGTGTTATCAGGTCACAGCCTGTTCATCCCTCTAGGCAATGTTTGCCTGGCCACCATATGTTTGCACAGAGAAATTATTGAAGCTTGGTTGGAAATTTCTACCCACCAGTGATGAGATTTCTGTTTGTACTCCTTGTAGACCTCAACAATGACCCTGTTTTCAACTGAGGTTATTAGAAAACAAATCTCCAGTGACTGGTCCATCCAAAATGAAAATACTGTGTCCTCTGATTTCAATATAGGAGCTCAAAGATGTTCTGGCTTCGATACAACCAATACTCAGAATAATAATAGCTTTTCCTGGCATTTCTTTTCATCTAGACAATTTTAAGCCTCTTGCAAACATCTGGTAGCTGATTAAGTCACATCGCTGACGTTCATCTTTTGCTTGGGGTTCTCCCATAAATTGACTGAGCTACAAATAGAGTGTGGTCCTCCTGATTCAAGGTCTCACACTCAACGCCCACTCCTTTGCATTACCCAGTCTTAAGCAGTTTGTGGGTGCTCCCAAAGGGCACAGTTCCTGGTAGGGGCCTGTGTATCAGCTCCACCTGCTTCTTTGCTGTCATCACCTCCCACTGACTGCATTTCTGGTTCCCTGGTGTCTTGGCAATTGGGATGTGTCTTGGTTATCTGGTATGTGAGAATTGTTGAAGCATCTCCAGAGATTCTTCAAATCTTATCATCCTTTATTCTAATTTGCACCCCCTCACCCCTAGCCCCCAATCTTAGGGCCATCAAAGTATTGTGTCCTCTGGCTGTTCTTCCTTCTTCTCTATCTTCACCTCCCCTCAGCAGAAGAAGAGGAAACCACAGACCAAGAGCTTGTGAGGGAGAAAGGAATGGGAAGGAAAAATCTTTTCTCTCACACTGTCCTCTTGTTCCCTCAGAGGGGGCTGAGGCCGTGAACCTTGCCTCCAATGGGAGGAGGAGGAAATTAGCAGGATGAGTCTTTGCTTCCATCACTCATCCTGAAGGAGTTATTATTATTATTTTTTAATCTGGAGGAGGGATGACTCAATGCAGACCCTTGATGGGGAAATTGGCATCAGAGCCTGAGGGCCACCATTGGCCTGATATTTTAACTTAATTTTCAGACTAGGATTGCTTCACTGTGCCAGAGGAAATTGAATTCTCCTTGTCCCCCGTGTTTATGGCTCTGAATAGAATTTCCCCAAAGGAAGACCCTGACTATGGGAGTCCAACAGAGACTGGCAGTAGGATTCCAAATTCAGAGTGCAGAGATGGCTTCGTACACCCTGGCGGAGGGCTTATGTAGTCATACTCCATCACTGTGCTTTTACCTACTAATTACTATAACTACTAGTGATCATTATATGATAATTAACACATGCTTTTTTATAACTCCCAGAGCACCACCCCAAAATAAACGATGGCAAAACCGCTCCTAGAGACAACTCCTGACTCATTCATTCACTAAACATTTAGTGAACTACTGGCCCCGTGCCCCGTGCTCAGCAGCTGCGAGCAGGATGGATGAGGTTCTTGGCATCACGGTGCTGATAGGCACTAAGCAAGTTTACCTGTGGGATAGGTATATCTAACCTGGAAGTGCAGTAGGTATAAGAGGGAAATATAACTCAATGGCAACTGGGAGAGGGGATATCAGGAGGCCCCGCCTGCAGCACTAACTTTGAAGATAAGATCTGTAGCATGAATAGGAGCTAGTAAATAGAATCCAACTTAGGGTAATTTCCCCAGAACATAATGTTAAACCCAAAGCCTCCTCATACTAACCCTACAAAGTAACTCCAAAGTGCCTTTGTCTCTGCTTCTATACAGTGTGATGCTACCTTGGGAAAGTGTGAAATTCTACACAAGTGGGAAGTGTAATTATTGTATCCCACTAGAGAGAGTATTTTAGGGAGGAAGATTGCACTAAGGAAATAGGTGTGAAAATCAGGTTCTTCTGTTTCCACATCCAGACCCAATTCTCTGTGCCCTGGGGATGGTCTGAGTCTGCTTTGAAATATGTTTATCTCCACTTGAGCAGCAGCATTCTCTTATCAGCGGCTGCACTGAGAAGACACTGATGTTCTTTTGCAGGAAACTAACAGGAAAAGAAAGAAAGCCTACTCTGGCTGCCTATAGGAAAGGCCTGAGTAAACAAATACAACATCCCTATTGTGTAGGCAGACTTCTTGGGGGCACGTCCTCATCTCACAACCTTCTAAAATCAGCCATTCTGCAGAGGAGCAGACAGATGTCTCATTTGGCTGCTGAGCAGTACTGAGACTTTCATGGCTCCTTTTTCTCAAACACAGAGGAAACAGAGTTAGAAAGAGAGAAGACAAGGGTCACAGGAAGAGGAACTTGATATTGCTACACACCTCTCTTTTAACCTCATAGAACTTTCCCGGCAACTTCTGCTTTGAGCTTTTCTGTGTACAAATCTGGCAATGTCTGGGAATGTGTCAGGCAGGAGGAGAAGGGGTCAGGGCCGGTGCATCTCAGAAAATCAGTGGGCCTGTTTAAAGCACTGCTGTACAGGTGACTTGATTTGGAGGCAGAGGTGTAAATTGTCGTTACTGCGAGTATGTGTTGAACTCTGGGTGTAGCGCCACAGCAGATGTTCAAGAAGGTGACTCTGGATCAGGAAACAGTTCTAGTCTAAAGGATCCTAAGGCATTTTTCTTGTGAGGACAGTTTTTTCTTCTGCATGAAACACAGAAGGAAAGAACATTTATAAATATGGAGTGGGGGAGGAGGGAGAAGAGAAAGAAAGATTATCTGAGAAGATAAGATCAGCTATGTGCTTGAACTGTTGTCTTTCTACAGTGTTTTTGGTTTAAAGATCATTTATACTTTGGTAGTCTTGTGGGTTGTTGTTTTTTTCCCTTCATCTTTGTCAGATAGTATTCATGGGTGAGCTCTGCAAAATGACTCAGAGACGAAGTAATGGGGTTTCCTTGATTATAGTTCCTTATTTTCTCTGGCCACAGGCCAGCCTTCAATATTCTCCTCCCTTATAAGGAAGCCAGCTTCAACCCACCTCTGCTGGCTCATGCCAACAACCTTAGTGATCTTTCTTTCACGTGGCAAACTGAACTCTCATCTTCCAACTTTCTAATTGCAAAATTGCTCTTTTGTCAGTCTCTTGGTTCTTACTGCTCCCTGTCCAGGTGTGGAAACCTCCTCTTGGGAGCCCTTATTCCATCCACAGAGTCTGGGTAGGATCCTCCTTTCTCTCAACCTCAGCTGAGGAAAGGCTCAGACTGCACAATGACCAGCTTTTTTAAAAAGGGACAAAGTTACATATCCAAATCCTTGCTCATTCTGGACACACTCCCCTCTCTCTGGAACTTTCACAGAGACAGGCTCAGATTTCTGCATATAGGAGATACTACCATACTGGCTCATATTGCTGGTTTCGAGCATACCTTTCTTAGTATAGGGCAGGCAGGAAACAAGACTGGATCATGGCTTTGTTGGTTATATTTTATGAACACAAAATCTGAAATTGTGGTCTGGCAAGGATAGGATACATGTAGATAAGTGAGACAAAATATCTGACAACATAATCATCCTGGAGCAGGCATCAAATATATGGTGATGGAAAGAGAACTGACTCTAGGTGGTGAGCACATAATGCCACACATAGACGATATAATGTAGAATTGTACACCTGGTGATATTACCAACCAATACCACTCCAATAAATTTAACAATTAAAAAAAAAGATCATCCTGGAAAAGTTACCATAGTCATAGCATAGTCTTCTAGTAACTTGGAGAGGCAACCAGATATCACACACTCATGTAATATTAATAATAATGAATGGCTACTAAGTACTTCCTGTGTACCAGGTACTTCTTGAATTATGTAAATGATCTAATTTCTTCCCTCATAAAAGTTTTCCTTTTCGTAGCTAGAAGGGAGAGAAAAACCAGTCATTTTATATGAGTACTTAATAATAACATTAATAGTAATAATAGTTATGCGAGCAAAGGCTGTCCGGAAAGTATCCAGCCATGTAACCATTCTTGGTTACATTGACAGTGACTGGATTTTCTTCTGGACAGCCCTCGTATATTCTAGTTATATAATATACACCAGGCCATGAATTGAACTTTTTTTTCTATTTAATGTTTAAATAAAATCTACAAGTTGATATTATGATTATTATTATGGTAAAGCAGGCTGCTTCTAAAGTGGCTCCAATGATCTCCCTCCTGGTATTTACATCCTTGTATAATCAATCCCCTCTCCTTGAGTCTGGGCTGGATCTAATGACTTGTTTTTAACTAACAGAATGTGATACAAGTGATGGAATATCATTTATGTGATTAGATTCTAAAAGACTATGACTTCTGTCTTGCTAGCAGTCTCTCTCTTGCCTTCTTGCTTGCTTGTTGTGACAAAGTAAGTTGCCATGCTTTGAGTGGCTTTGTGGAGAGACCCACAAGACAAGGCACTAAGGGAGGCCTCAGGCCAGTAGTTCTTGAGGACCTAAGGCATTAGCCTAAAGGCCTGTGAGTTATCGAGTCCTGCCAATGAAGTGGTGAGCTAGGAAGCAGATCTATACCAACCAAGGTCTACAGCCTTGTGAGAGACCCAAAGCCAGTGGACCTAGGTAAGCTGTGCTGGGATTTCTGACCCACAGATAGGGAGATAAATGTTTTAAGCTCCTAAGTTTTAGGGTAATTTGTTATGTAGCAAAAGATAACTAATACATAACCAATTTTATAGATGAAGGAATTGAAGTTTAGAAAGGTGGGCCAACTTTCCCAAGAAGACACACAGTTAGTAAATGGCAAAGCCAGAATTTGAACACATTAAGTTCAAGAATCTGAGTTCAAGTCTACTTTCTTATGAGATTTCAAGTGACCAGGTAACTGGAGTTCTAGAAGGCATTCTACTTTCTGAAATCCTTGGAGTGTAGCCATGTTTCCAGGAAACTCTTTGTGTTTATGTAAAAAGGGATGGACACAAGTTTAAATGATGCTAAGTGTTTTAAGCGGCCCACTCCCTGCTGCAGAAGAATGCCCGGTCCACCCACAGATCTGGTGATAGTAACCAGGGCCTCCATTCAACAGCACAATGGCAGAACTGAGAACTGCAGCCCATCCATTTTAGAAGCACTTACCTATAACATGCAAGATACCCAGGGCAGAGGGGTACACACATTTTTCTTGAGAATGAAAATGCATTCATTGAGTAATGAAAAGATATGGCATGCTATTTAAAAATCACTTGAGCTGTAGTTCTGCCTGAGATAACACTCTCTTCCACTGATCTCTTTCTCTTTTTTTTTTTTTGCTTCTTCCCATTTATGGAACAGAGCCTTGAACTTTGAAATCACAGTACTTTGTTCCAGCATGGAAAGCAACTTGGCACTTCCCTGTGCTGGAAGTTTCCACGTTTGGGATGGTAAAAACATCTTATAGATAGCTTCCCTTTGTTCATTCAGAACTTTATGCCAGTGGTCACCTTTATGAAACCAAATGAAGATACACTTGTTGGCTAGCTACATGAATCTATCCTTCCTTGTCAGCTTTGCCCTGCTGCCAGAACAGCAATCTTTGAGCTCAGGGAGGATTTCCAGGTGGCAGTAGAGCAACTGTCCCACAGGGTAGAGTTCTGACACAATTCTCCTTTCAACCAGTGGCAGAGGCTGCACTTGGCTGGAATAATAGTGCAAGCTGGTGTAAAGTCCATAGTCAGGGAGGTGGTGGTAGGAGTCTAAGCTGGCTTAGCACACGGATTGTGGTCTCTTGGCTGCTTTCTAACTCTTTACTCTCTTTTCTGCTGGGCTTCTCTTTCTCTCATATCTCTTAACTCTCCCCCACTTCCTTTCCCTCTTCTCCAATCTCTGCATCCCTACCAGCCTCTACCTTGAGGGATCCCTAACTCAGGGAACCACCTCTTATTAAATATTTTGGCTTGCCTCCAGCTACTAGCAGCAGTCAGCTCTGGCTCTTGTCTGCTGAATGATTTTCTTCTCCACCAGTTGTGTCTATCTCTAATCTATTTCAAATTGTGTGTAGAATGGGGACCGGAGTGGGGTGGGGGCATCCAAAAACAAAAACAAAACAAAATAAAAATGGAGCTTTTCCCTAGTGAGATTACCCCTCTTGGACTAAAACAGAAATGAAAAGAGACTTGGATTCTGCTTCCTTGAAAAGTGATATAATGAAAAGCTGGCAGTATTGGCAAAGAAAGGAGAGCAAAGAGTAGCATCAGCATACACTAAAACCCAAGGCAAACCATACTACTCCTTAGATATTGGGACATCACTCTGAGTCCTTCATTTTCCACTTAATCAGAATTTATAAAGGCTATTTTTGCCTTTAATGTACCTGCCATCCTGGTCTTGCTCAAGTGGCTCTGAACAGATACCATCTGTACCACCTCCACAGCCAGCCACATAATACAAAGCTGCAGACTTCCTGACTCCAGTGTTCATGCTTGCTAAGAGGGGGCCTAGATAGAGATGGAGAAGCACATATCACAGGAAAGAAAAGAGAAGTTGGATGGAGTAATTATAAGTTTACTTTGTCGACGCAAAATGAAGACATAGGGTATAAGCAATCACCTTTCCAGTACTGCATGAGCTTTAGCAACACAATAGCATTCTGCTGGATCAGAGAACAATCCTTAAAACATTCCTTCTTTGAGATTTTCTCTCTTCTTACTGGGTTGTACATGTTTATTTTCCATTTCTTTTCTTAACTGATTTTCATAAGGAATAGGAAAGGTAAAGTGTATATTCATGTGTGAGCAAAAATATTTATAAATACCTTTTCTGTGTGTGTACAAAATAGAATGCATAGCTGACCTATGAGATAATTTTCCTAGTTTTGTGGTAGTAACTTTGTTGTATTCCTGAACTTAGATGGCAAGTCTTCTTTGTGAGGCTGGCCTAAGTCTATGTTCTCTATGGCACCTAGTTAGCCACTGTGGCTGCACAAGAGCCATTATTACCTAAAGTACCATAATAATGACCATGCCCTCCTTTGACATTATTGTTTCCTATCTGCCAGGACATTAATTGCCTCCTAACTTACTCTAAAATTGGTAGGTAAGGGCATGCTGTCAAGACTAGAGAGAAGAAAGCTGCTGGTAACATATTAAAAGGCTATGTAAAGGGTAGACTGATATATTCCTTCTCATGATTGGAGCATCTTCACATTTGCATGTTACTTCATTTTTTTATGGGATATTAGTTCTGGCTTGCCTTATATCTTGAATTTCAACATGGCCAATGTCTGATCTTCCTTTCAACTGAATAATTCAGACATTTCTGGAGTTATTTTGGCTTTTCCACTTTCTTTTTATAGGCTTTTTATGAGTCATTGAATTGAAGGGGAGGTTATTTCTAAATTGGAAGGTTAGGATGAGAGAAGGGGGAGAAAAGTTCTGGAAAATAACTCGGAAAAGATACCTTATTGTTATGGATAGTTACTGGAGGAATAATTTCCACTTAGTTTGGTGATAGAGGTATGTATTTATTAAAACTTGGCTAAAAATATAGGCTAAGAAATATACAATTTTTTTCTCTAGATAATGTGCCATGTCGTTTTAGACTCCTTGTAGCTTGCTCTGCAAAAGATAGGAGGGTAAATACAAGAGGATATGGGACAAGGAGTTAGGAGAAAGAAGAAAGGGGCAAAGCCCCAAATTTCCAAAGTCCAAATTCTTGGTTCCACAAGTTTTCAACCATAAAGTAAGGCTGTGAGGGGAATACCTCCTTGATCCCTGGGTATGTTTCATGGTCCATGGGTTTTTGTAATATAGGTGGAGAGGAAGGTATATTTGAGTATGATTTAGAAATTGAAAGAGTAATCAGGAGAGCATTTTGTTCTTTAGGAGCAGGAAATGTGGGTGGAAATAAAACAAAACTAAAAGCTATTGATGGGTATATTTCTGGGAGCACAAGAGTTTTTATAACACCAGATTTCTAAAAAGTGCATACTGATTTGTACCCAAATGAATAAAAAAATGCATCATTTATTCTTGTACATTGTGCCACTGTGAGAAAAGAACTGCAATTCATTCAATGGTTTTAATTTAGACTGCTAGGAAGAGGCTTAGAGAAAAAGAAAAAAAAAAGGACAAGCTTTTTAAGTATCTAGTACATCTAGTAGAGTTATTTAAGAACTGCTGAACATTAAAATGAAGTTGAGGGTGGGAGTGGAGAATTTTCATTTCCAGACCATCACAAGGGTAAAATGTAGCGCATTTAGTTTAAACTTGCTGATGATGGCTGTCTGGTCACTTTGCAGGAGCCAGCCAGGGATGAGTCTGTAAGTTGGAGAACTCTCAAAACGTCACTTCAGTTTATTAACGACGTTTATAGTTGCAACCGAAGTGATCTAATTTTTGCTAAATTAACGGTTGTACTTTGCCTTTTAACATGGAGACTTCTGGGAAGAACTTCAAGGAAACTGGGAGTATGGGATTTCAAAAAAAAAAAGAGAAATTTATCTGTAGTGTTTTTCTCCCAAGGAGTGGGAAACACTTCTTCACAACCTCTTCTGTTGGTGTTTTCTAAGTACTACCCTATGAGTAAGCGAGCAATGATAAGCTTCTCCTTATAGGATGGAAGCTGGAAAAGGATGAGTTTAAGTAAACTCTACAACAAAGAGTTAACCCTTCCCCGGTAACCTCAGATGTGTGATTATGCCCCTTCCTGGCTTTCTACTGCGCAACCAAACTGTGCGTGAACCAACCATAGTCGTCATATCACTCGCCAATTGATTTAATAGACACTTCAGAGAGCCTATCATAATTTTGAACTGTCCAACCATCAACCAATTACAACTAACGATGGTCTAGAACGCTCCCGGTCCGGGCGGAGGCAAATACCGAGTCCAGGAAAAGGGGCGGTAAGGAAGTTATGACAGACAGCTAAACTACACCAATCCAAGCAGAGAGCCGTGGTCCCACTATCCAATGGAAAAGTAGGAAGTATAAAACGGGTGGGCCTGTTGTCATGGGGGAGGTGGTGGCGCTTGGCGGCTGGCTACTGGCGGCCAAGGTAGAGGCAGTGGCACTGGAGTTGGTCGGGGGCAGCTGCAGGTGAGTGCCGGTAATGCGGGCCTGCGGTCTGGGGGCGGTCGCGGGGCGGAAACTCCAGCTCGGCGCTCCGGAGGCGGAGGCCAGAGGAAGGGGCCCTGGACTGCTGGTCGGGTCCGGCTGGGGCCGGGGCCAGGGCGGAGGCGGGGGCGGAGGCGAGTTCGCCCTGACTGGGCTGGTGGGAGAATGGCCCTGCTCCCGGCGGCGGAGTTCGGGTCGGCCAGGTAGGCTGGGGCCAGACCCAGCCCGTCAGGCCGGGAGGTCCCTCGGGACATACTGCTGTGAAGGTCTGGGGCACTGACGGCGGCTGCGTGTGTGTGTGTGTGTAAGTGTAAGAGAGAGAGATCCCTGGGGAGACGGGAGCGGTCGGGGTCCCAGAGTGGGTGGTGACCCGAGGTGATCGGTAATGACCTGCTCCGAGGGTGGGGTGACTCGGGAATACCGAAGAAAGCTTGGGTGCGAGAGAGAAGGGGAACCCGGTAAGCTCGGGAGCGGCCCGAGCGGAGAGAGCTGGGGGATCGGGAAACTGGGAGTGGCCGGGGTCCGAGGGAGAAGGGACACCGAGGGCGGCCGGGGTTCGGGTGACAGGGAGGGGGCTGGGGACCCTTCCGAGAAAGGCGGCTGTCGGAGGGCTCCTAGGGAGTTAAGGAGCTGCGAGTCTTAGGAGGGTCGGACCCGTGGAGACCTTGAAGGCTTGGGGAGGAACCCGAGTACCCTGCCCCCCACCGCTTGTCTAGGATGGGAGACCCAAGATTAGACAGTGAACTCCTGGGTCTGAGGATCCCCAGGGCACCAAGAAAAAAAACAACAAAAAACAACTCCAGGAGTAGTTCGGGTTTGAGACTGGAGTGAAGGGTCTAGCTGGAGAGTGGAAGTTCTTTCAGAGAGGAGTCCAGCAAAATGACACGCAGGTGGGCGGGGAGAAATGAATTTCCTTGTAGGAAGGGAGTAGAAGATAGAGCGTAGTAGGAGGGAATGAGAAAGTTGCTCAGGGGGAGCAGTGGTCTTGTGGAAATTGGCCAAAATAGTAGATATAAGAAATTAACAGTGAGGCCATTAATAAACTCGAAGAACTTCAGAAGCAGAAGAAACTTTAGCTTCTTAATGCTAAGGTGCCATTCAGGACCAGAGAAAAAGTTCTGCAAGCCAGGTTAACTGACTTGCATTGCAGTGCTTAAGAAATTTGTTTGAGGATGACGGCAATAATGTTAGAAAATAAGGACATTGACATGAGGTGAAGAATTTGAAAGGGAGAAACGCATAAGTATAAAGGAGTAGATCTGGGGACTTGAACAGAAAGAGCCATGAAGAGGATAGTCATACCCTTGCCAAATTAGAAATGTTTGAATTCTAGTTCTGCCTCTTAGCTTGGAAGAAGTAACCTTTCTGTGCAAAAGTTTTCACATCTGTATAATAAGGATAATAATACTTCCTACTTAATAGGGTTGTTTTTTCACATGAGTTAATATTTGCAAAACTTTTTAGAATAGTGCCTGGCATAGAGTAAGCAGTGGGTACTGGATTGTTAAATAGAGGATAAAGAAAAACCCGAGTTTTTTAATGAGGTGATTCTCAAACTTTAACTTGCCCCAGAATCGCCTGGAGGGCTTGGTAAAATGAAGATTGCCGGCCTCACAGGTTTCTTGATTCAGTAGGTCTGGGTGGGGCCTGAGAATTTGCATGTACCTCAGGTGATGCTTGTGTTGGTCCACTTTAAGAACCACTTGCTTTAAAACTAATAGGGTATCAACCTTAAAATACTTGTTGACCATACTAGAGACAGGCAAATTGCAAAAACTATCCTAATATAAGGGATACTCTGTTTTAAGCCTGTTTTTCAAATTGTGGGTCATGATTTATTAGTTTATAAAATCAATTTTTAGTGGGTTACCACTAGCATTGAAAAACAGTGAAATATAACAACTGTCTAGCATTGCACTTGGTAAGGAAAAGTATTGTTTTGGGAAATTTTTCTTATACATGTGAATACTATGTAAAATGTATTTCTGACATTTTTAAAAACTGTTTTAAACCATGCAATGCAGCAAAAGCATTCCTTAAGTAGAGGTATCTAGGTAGGTTCTTCTTATGATAATTTTTTCTCAGGTGGTGATACAGTCTATGAAATTTCTTCAGTTTCTAATTTGGTTTCTCCTGTATTGGCCTTATCACATACTGTGGTGTGCCCCTTTTTAGATATTGAGAATCTTTGGCACAAAGACTTAAGGGAATTTGAAATTGAGTGGTGTTTCTCAGATGTGGGTACACTTTTGTTTCACTTGTGCCCTCTTGTTTACACTTTTTTTTTTACCACTGAACTGTAAAACATTGTCTGTAAAAAAACAACAACAACAAACAAACCCCTAGGTATAGAGATATATTGATAGTAAACAATTATCACAGAAATGGACTGGTGTGAGAACAGCTTGTGTATAGAGAATAAGCAAAAACCAAATAAGACAATTTAAAAAAGTGAAAGTGTGTTTCCTTTTTAGAGTCGAAGTATCTTAAAACTTTTCATGGCCTTATGCTAATCCAAAACATCTGATATAAAAGCAGGTTTAAGGGAACTAAATATACTTGTGTATTTTAGATTTCTAGGTTTTTGAAGAGAAAAGAAATAGTGATAATACTTGATAGTAAAATGTACCTGGGATAGAGGCTTAACAAAGTAAACAGTTTATTAAGCAGGAACTTTCGTTTTGATGGTTTTCTCCCTTGTGAATGAACTGGATGTGGTGGCATATGTTGTAAATTTAATTTGTTTGAGGGACTTAAATGTACTCTACTACACTGTAAGATACATTGAGAATACATGTTTTGTACTGTGCTTGGTTTGATTTTTCTATTAAATTTGGAAAGAGTTGCTTTAGATCTGTTTTTATGGACACAAGAACAAACGCAGTATTGAAAACAGAGATCCTTGTATCTCTCTTTAAAATCTTTAATCTAGTGGATTTATAAAACCCTTTCATTAATGCTTTTATGAAATTGTGAGGAAACTGTAGGATTTTTAGAAAATTTTTTCCTCTCAAAAATCATTTTTAGTTCTATTTCAGATTTTTATATTTTGTTAAAATTCTTATTTTTGTTTGTAAGGATGTAGAACATAATCATTGCATGTTTGAATTAAAAAACATAAGCAATTTTTTCACAAAACAAATGTACTAGTTTTTTGTGACAGAGGTCCCAAGGTGAAAACTTTCTAATTCCTTGCACTGAGTTATTTGTGCTATCTCTACCACCTAAGTGATTGTTCTTTAAATCATTGTACATTTAGTGGGCACATTTGTATAGATCATTCAATTATTTACTGATGAAGGAATGCAAAATCTTAAAAATCAAATGTGGGAAAAGTGTAGAAGTTCATTCTTCATAATTGTTAACATTGACCAGTTTGATTACTTTCTTGCTGCTTACTAAATGGACTTTATTCAATTGAGTTATTATCCATAATTTAATCATATGTATCTGTGAATAGCTCTGATTGCTCAACTCATTTTACAGTGAGATTTCTTAATCTATAGTGGTTTTTAAACCCCAAAGATGCTGTGTACTCCTGACTGTACAATTTAGTGAGACTCAATTTTACATATCAAAGATTATTCATGTAAATGATTTTAACAACTGGAAGCTCAGCTAACACTAGTTAAGTTTATTTTCTATTTCAGTAAAGTTTTTGTCATGTTTTCTAAGTCACTTCTGATCTGCTTTCTCTGCTTCTTGCCCTCCCAATTATTAATCCAATAAATCCTAATGGAAATGTTAGTGCCTGAAAAATCTAGTTCTGTCGGAGTACAAAACCCCTGTATCTGGGAGAATTCCTTTTATTAGCAAAGGTCTTTTGGAGAACTTATCACCTTAAGAAAAAGTCTTATTTGATAGAGTACTTGAAAAGCCACATTTTATTTAGGACTTGCCAAAACGTATCTGTTGTGTTTAATAGATTTTGATTTCTATGGGATAGATCTTGAATTCTGCTGATTTCTGAACTGTGTTGTATTTTCTTGATAGGACTGGGGAGAAAGGAAACTATTGTATTCCTTAAATATATTTTTAGAATGTGATATCTTATTTTTTTTTATCTTGACATGATAAATTCTTTATTTGCAAAGAAAATCTGTTTCAGTAATGTAACATATTGGAAATTTCATTATTAAAGGTAGAAATACCTTGTCAGACTTTAGGGGGTTTGTTCACTTGTGAGACACAGGTACTGATAAATTGTATGTCATTATGATGTTGCCATATACCCGTATTTTCCGGCGTATAAGACGACCGGGGGAAAAAGACGACCCCCTAATTTTACAGTTAAAACATAGGTTTAGGCAGGCCTGTATTCGCTGTATAAGACTACCCCCCACTTCCGAGGCTGTAGTCTTATACAGCAAATATAGGCCTAAACCTATGTTTTAACTGTAAAATTAGGGGGTCGTCTTATACGCCCGGTCGTCTTATACGCCGGAAAATACGGTATTTTTGAGAATATAAAATATGCACCTGTAAATCTTGGGGCAAAAGGAATATTGAAACTAAGGGAGAATGAGAATACTGACATGTGTTTTAGGAGGAGTCTAAAGGATCTGCAGGATGTCTAGAGGAATGAGAAACTAAGGGAGAATGAGGAGAACACTGACGTGTTTAAGGAGTCTGGAGGATCTGCAGGAAGTATGTCTAGAGGAGTGAGCCAATCTTGGCAGTTTTCCTGGAGTGACATATGTAATGGAGGATGATCCTATTTGCAACATTCTTCCATGGACATATTTTTTATTCTGTGCAGTTTCCATGGCTTGCTATCACTCTTCCTTTGTTTTCCACTCAGGAAAGCATGTTAGAAGGAAAGTGAATAGACAGAATTGCTTGTTCTACAGGATGGGAGCCTGGGCAGGATTATGTGGATTTCGAAGAAGGCTGGGCACTTGTCTCTGCTTCTGCAGTTCTTGGGAATAGGTCCCCAGTAATTGTAACTAGGCCAAGTCTTCCCACTGGTCCTTTCCAATGGAGTCTGGGATTAAGCAGTAGAAAGAGATCCCCAATTATTTTAAATGGATTAATAAAAAAAACTGCTCTATTAACAACTTGTGTTTAGTGACTTCCTCTTCTCTCCCCACCAAAATTGTTTCTCCCCCCTTGCTTGCTAATGCTTTATATTCTTCTAATCAGGATCAAAGTCTTGAGTTCTCTGATTAGAAAGTAAAATCTTAATTATGGTAACTTGTTTTAATTAAGGTATATATAGTTCATTAGGAAAATGATTGTTTGATCAGATGTTTTCCAGTTTAGTTAGGGAGGAAAAGGGATTGAAAGCTGTAGAACACTGCTTGACTACTGAATAAAGGCAAAGTCAGGGAAGCCAGGAATACAGAAAAAAGCAGAATTCATAACTATTTAAGATTGATCTTGGCTATCTTTGACCTTAGAAAAAGTAGAAGTGATGCTTTTGTCCTGGTCAGCTGTGCACAAGTATATCTCAGGTACCTTTCAGTTGTGTCATGAGGTGTGATAATTTATGAAAGTTTATTTACTTAATTACTTTTAATATAACCAACTTTGTTATAAGGAATTTTAGCTCTCAGTATTCTTTAATCAAAATAACCTTTTTTTCAACTTGGAATCTCAGAGAACCATAGAAGAGCCTGATGGTGGCAGAAATATGTTTGTAACTACCATATTATGAAATTGAAGAAGGCAATATTTGTCTTCTGGGGAAGCATGATAGAATGGACAAAGTACAAGTTTTATAATTCTGTGACCATGTTTTTGAATCCTGGATCTATTATTTACTATTTGGGCAGTTTATTAAACCTCACTTAGCTTCAGTTTTGTCATCCATAAAAATGAAGCGTATATTATCCTCCTTACCAGGCTAATGGCGAGAATTGATTGAAAAGCATTTTGTATAGTGCCTTTCCCATACTGGTGATGTTAATTATTCTTCATTATAACAATATTAGGCCTATTATAGATTTCTGTTTCTAGGAAGGGCTCATATTCCAGATACTGTAGATTAGTGGCAGTTAGAAAAAACAGAATTGACTTTAAAATTTTACATATATTTTAAGCATTTACTTCCTTCGTTTGTTTTTGTGATTGGTTTAGTTTGTTGGATTTGACTAAACATTTTATTGTGTGGTCACTGGCTGTCTCTAGCATTACTTTATTCTCTTCCAAACATATGAGAGTTTTCATTAACACTAGGAACCATTAACCCCACTACTAGAAAAAACAATTGAACATTATTGATTTAATGATTTTAATGATTTAAAATCATTAAATTAACTGCAAGTGCTCAGCAGTTGAGCACTTGCCTTGCACGATATCTGGGGTTCAACTCCTGGCCCTGGCCTGTGCAACCTCATATGCTAAACTGCGGCACAATTGGTGAGGCACAACTGGTAATCGCCAGGATGGCTCCACTGTGAAGGTTCTCACCTCCCATATAGGAGGCCCCCTGTTCGGTTTCTGCCCTGCATGGCTAGACATCCACCTGTGTGGAATGAAACCATGTCACAACTAATGATGTACAAGCTATAGAGACTGCTCTGGGCCCTCCCCACTTCTCTCTCTCTCTCTCTCTCACCTTTCAAAACAGTAAAAGAAAAATTTAAATTAATTCTAAATGCCAGTTAGAATCAATTTATCTTCCCCTACAGTTAATACACTCTTCATTATTTCAAGTAGAAGTACATTTTATTTTATAAGTTAAGCCCTGTACCTTCCTTAGTTAAGAGTTGGGTCAGAGGTGAAAGAAAACCCTTTCTGTATCTGTAGAAAGCTGTTAAAAGCTATATTATCTCTTAATGTCTCTAATGAAAGCAGGTGTATAGTTTTCATAGCATTCATGATGTAATGGGCTTTCTTTAAATTTCATCAATGGACATAATTTTTTAATGGTTAACTATTTATTTAGTTAGTTAGTTATTGTTAAATTTATTGGGTTTACAGTGGTTGGTAACGATTACATAGTTTCCAGGTGTACAATTCTACATTACATTGTCTATGTGTTGCATTATGTACTCACCACCCAGAATCAGCTCTTTCCATCACCATATATTTCATGCCCCCTTTTTACTCCCCGCCCCTGTTAAATATTTTAAAAAGTTGATTCATTCTTATTTATAAGAATTATTTGTTATTGGTAGTATGAAGGGATGATATTTTCTATGACAGTCAGCTCTTCCTTACTCTTGCAAGAAATACAGTACTAATACTGTTTTGAAAATATTGGCAAGAAAATGAACTATAAATGTCCATTTATAGAACTAGTCATCATTTCTAAAAATGTTAACATCAGTATGTCACATCAAAAGCTGTCCATTTCCTAATGATCTCTTTTATATTCTAGTCTAATTTTAGAAACCATACAGTTTAGTATTTTATATTGTTGAGGATTAAAAAAAATATTTTGTAATAGATTTAATCTCTTCATAAAGTTGTACATTTTTGCAGTGAGGACTTTGTTTTATTGAATGAACGATGGAGAAATCCTGATTGGGGGTTGAATTTTATGACTTCTAATTGCCTGAGTTCAAATCCAGCTCTACTTCCTTAGGCAAGTTAACTCCTTTAGCTTCAGTTTTCTCATCTGTAAAATAAATCCTTTGAAGATTGTATGACATAATTCATGTGTAAACACAGTGCTTAACTCAGAGTAAATGTTAGCTACTATTCTAAGGATTCAGGATTGCAGATAGAAGATGAAAGTATTTTCTGTGTCTTTTGCATGAACTGTAAAAGTTTTGTATGTAAAGTTGAACTATGAAACTCATTTAGTTAGACATTTTAAAACAATCTTGAATTCTTGACACTGTTGTGTTTTTAGTCCAATCTGTGGAAAAACTTGAATCTTTATTTTAATACAGCTATATTTTTGCCTTTAAGTCTTGTAAATTCTTAATTTTTTATACCCAGATTGGCAGTGTTAAAATTAACCCCTAAATTTTTTTGGATTATGAAATGTAGCTCTGGATCCTATTTGATAAATTTTTCATTAGACCCGACTTCAATTTTAGTTAAGCTGATATTTAAGTATTAAATCTCCTTGACATTGAATATCTCTATCAATAGTTCTCAGTCTTTTACCTGCAACTCTTTGGACTGAGGGTGAATGTTTTCTACTGTTAGTAGAGGATTCTCAAATCCATTTGCTCAGCAAATATTATCCGTAGACAAAAGTTTAAGTTTTAAATATATATATGTATATACATACATATATTAAGAACTTATGTACATCTATACATATACATTTATGAAGACTATATTATATATATATGTATATATACATATATGTATACACACACATATATACCGTATTTTCCGGCGTATAAGACGACCGGGCGTATAAGACAACCCCCTAATTTTACAGTTAAAACATAGGTTTAGGCCTATATTCGCTGTATAAGACTACCCCCCACTTCCGAGGCTATAGTCTTATAGCCGGAAAATACGGTACATATATATAAAACTGTTGAGACAAATTTTAAAAATCTTTATTTTAAAGGCTAGCCTGAATTCATAGTAGCTTAGGTCATTTTGACTATTTGGCCCATCAATGGGTGCTGAAAATTTAGCTATTACCATGTAGGGATCAGTTAATATTTTGACTTCTAAAAAGATTTGTCATATGTAAAAGCTCTCAAAGTACTTTTTCTACCTTTTTCTTACCTAAATGTGCCATTTCAGAAACAATAATATATTTCTCTTCCCCCGATATGGCATATGCATCCTTTTTTATTTGAAGAGTTTTATTCAGGTATAATTGACTTAAAATGAAATTGCACATATTGAAAATATACAGTTTGACAAGTTTTTACCTATTTATACACCACAGCCAGGATAAAGAACATACTACTCTAATCGATTCTTTGTGTCCCTGTGTAATCCATCTCTCTTTCTACACCCAGAGGTAACCACTAATCTGCTGTTATTATAGATTAGTTTGCGTTTTCTAGAATTTTAGGTAAAGAGAATTGTATGAAGTACACTGTGTTATTGAGAGGGAGGTCTTACTTCTTTCACTCTGCCTAATTAATTTGAGATTTATCTGTGTTATTTTGTGTATCAGTAATTTATTTCTTTTTATTGCTGAGTAGTAGTCTAGTATATGGATATATTACAATTTTTAAAATCTATTCTGTTGCTAGACATTGGATTGTTTTCAGTTTTTGGCTATTTAGATAGAACTGCTATGAACATTTGTGTACAAGTTTTTGTACAGACATGTATTTCCAGTTCTTTTGGGGTATGTACTTAGTAGTGGAATTGTTGGGTCATATGGTAACTCAGTTTTCCAAAGCAGCTATACAATTTTATAGTCCTACCAGCAGTGGGAATGGAAATTCCAGTTTTTCTGCATCATTACCACCACTTGTTGTTATCTCTTTTTTTTATAGCCATTATAGTGGAGGTAATGTGATAATTCATTGTGGTTTTGTTTTGCATTTCCCTGTATGCTCATCATTTTGAGAATTTTTTCATGGTTTTATTGACCAATTGTATATCTCCTTTGGAGAAATGACTATTCAGATTCCTTGCCCATTTAAAAAATGAGGATATTTCTGTTTTTTATTATTGAGTTATGAGTCATAAAACATCTTTGTATATTCTGGATACAAGTCTCTTATCAGATATATGATTTTTGAATATTTTTTTTCCAATATGTGGTTTGTTTTCACTTTATTCATTGTGTCCTTTAGAGCACAGAAGCTTTTCATTTTGATGAAGTCCAACATTTTTTTGTCTATGCTTTTGATATAATACCTAAGAAACTGTCTTTAATCCAAGGTCATGAATATTTATGCTTATATTTTCTTTTAAGAGCTGCATAGTTTTAGCTGTTACATTTAGGTCTGTGATCCATTTTGAGTTAATTTTTGTGTATGGAATGGAGAAGGGGCCCAACTTAATTCTCTTACATATGGATATCTAGTTGTTCCAACCCTGTTTGTTGTGATTATTACATTTTTTTAAAGATTTAATTTTTATTGTTTTTAACAGAGAGAGACAGAGAGAGTCAGAGAGAGTCAGAGAGAAAGGGGAGAGCCCAGAGTAGTCTCCACAGTTACCTGTCATTGGTTTTCTACATAGTTTCATTCCATAGGTGGGCACAGGGCTGCGCAGGGCAGGAACCAGTCTGGCGGCCTCTCACATGAAGCTCGCCCCAGTAAGAACTGAACTGGGGGCCCACCCCAGTTCAGCATATGGGTCTGCATGGGCCAGGGCTGGGATTCAATCCTTGGACCCTGGGGCTACAAGACGAGTGCTCAACCCACTGAGCCATCCCAGCGTCCCTGACTTACTTTTTTTTTTTCTTTTTAAAGATTTATTTTTATTGTTTTTGAGAGAGAGAGAGACAGACAGACAGAGAGAACGGGGAGGGCCCAGAGCAGTCTCCATAGTTGACAGCATTAGTTTTCCATATAGTTTCACTCCACAGGTGGGCAGGGAGCTGCGTAGGGCAGGAACTGGGCCAGGAGCCTCCCACATAGTCCCCAGCAAGAACTGAACTGGGGGCACACCCCAGTTCAGCATATGGATCCATTTGGGCTGGAGTTGGGATTCGATCCTCGGTCTCTGGGGCTGTAAAGCAAGCACTTAACCCACTGAGCCATCCCAGCTTCCCCGACTATTACTTTTTGTTTATTGAATTGTTAATAAAATTTCTGCTTTGTTAGTAATTCTTCCAGGTACCAATTTATTGGCCTTTTGGTCTAGGGAGCAATTGCGCTCATGGTGCTGAGGGAAGCCTTTTAGAGTAAAAGAACCCACTGATTTAAATATACTATTATATAATTTCATCCTTATGTTACATTATACTTGAGCATTAAATGAAATTCAGCTGCCATTTCTCTGCCTACTTGTCAACCTTATCTCCGTGGTTCCACAGAATGTTTCAATGCGTCCTGGACCATTTAATGGAAATCAGGGTCAGAATTTGTTTGTTTTTAATATTTATTTATTTATTTTTATTGTTTTTTTGACAGAGATAGAGATACAGAGACAGAGACAGAGAGAGAACTGAACTGGGAGAGCTCCCAGTCCAGCACATGGTTCTGCATGGGCCGGGGCCAGGACTCGATCCCTGGTCCCCGGCGCTCCAAAGTGAGCGCCCAACCCACTGAGCCATCCCGGCTTCCCCAGAATTTTTTTTTTTTTAAGATTTATTTTTATTCTTTTTGACAGAGAGAGAGAGAGAGAAAGAGAGAGAAAGGGGAGGACCCAGAACAGTTTCCACAGTTGTCCACCATTGGTTTTTCCACATAATTTCATTCCACGGGTGGGCACAGGGCTGCACAGGGCAGGAAATAGGCCAGGGTCTCACCCCAGAGAGGACCAAACTAGGGGAACTCCCCAGTTCAGCACATGGGTCAGCCCGGGGCCGGGATTCGATCCTCAGTCCCCAGGGCTGCAAAGTGAGCGCTTAACCCACTGAGCCATCTGGCTTCCCAGGGTCAGATTTTTAAATAAATTTATATGAGTTAAAGGAAGAAAAGGTTCAATTATATCTTTTTTTTTTCTTCATCTCCTTCGCTGTCTCCTCCCTTTCCCCTCTTTAACTTGCCTACCCTATTACCTTTTTATTTTAAACACTCTTCTTTTGTATTATTACATGTAGCCTTTTTCTGAAGGAAGAACAAATACTAAAGCTTTATTTTTTAAATTGGAAATTTAAGAAAATGTTCTGTAGTGATGATTGAAAACATGAGAGGGGATGCCAAGAGAAGCAGTTGAGCACTCGCCTTGCAATAGCAGGGTCCGGGGTTCAATTCCCAGCCTCAGCAAACCCCATAGGCTTAACTGTGGTACAACTGTTAACTACTGGTACTGGGATGGCAGCTGAAGGTTCTCACCTCCCATTCATAACCACCCCCACTCCCCCGCCCCATTAGGTTTCCACCCACATGGCTTCTCATCCACTAATGATGTACAACTATGGAGACTGCGCTGGGCACTCAACCCCCCCACCCCCGCGCGCGCACACACACACACACTCACTTTCTCTCAAACAATAAAATCTTAAAAATAAACATTTTGGAGAAAAATTATAAAGATTTTAATTAACATTGGTAAATTTAAAATCCAGAATTAATCAAAGTTTTCTATTCATATAATCCTACATGAAAGTTAGAAATAGCATGGTTTTTACCTTTTCATTTAAAAAAATAATAAAAATATAGTTATTTTACAACTTGTGAAATTTACATAGCATTTTGAAAGAAACTTATTCGTTGTTTATAGAACAGTTAACTTTATATTAGGTTTTTAATTTTTTTCATATGTTTTAATAGGCAATAATTATTCTCTTTTGGAAATCTTAAGAGCAAAGGGAAAAGTATATACACATCTTTCGCAGAGTATTTGAATTTTATGTGTTTCGTCTCTGTTTGTAGAGTTCTACTTATTTAGAATATGAGGCCAGTACTTTGCCAAGAAAGAACTAATTTCCTGGGAAATCAGGTTGCTGGCCTGTCTTCTTGCTGTGCCTTTCCCTTCTTTTGTTTCTTTGTAAAAGAGCTGAGCTAAGTCCTGTGGAAAATCACTAAATCATGTCATTATTTTCTCTAGCTAAAATTAAACATGATTGGTATATATTTACATTGTTAAGAATTCTATAACTTTTTCTTGTTATAAATTTGTTATGCACTGAAGGACTGTGACTCCCTTTGATATGTTGGGTATTTTTCTGTATCTGAAATAATACTTAACAGTGTATTCCTTTAGTGAATGTTCTTATTCTTTTGGTCTTTGTTTCCTGTCTCCAATAGACCTAGTGAGTGAGGGGTGTCTGTTGTGTTCACTATGAAACTCAGACACTTGTGAGATATAATCATAGTTTCTGTGATGTTGGTCCCTAATTATTTTTAATTCATCAACACACATTGTCTTTTTTTTCCTCATGAATATTTTTATTATATATATATATATTCATATATATATATAATATATAGTCGTGTATATATACATATACATAATCACATATATATATATATGTATATATATATATATATAAAATTTTGGAGCCTGCTTTTTCAAAATTACATTCTAATATCATTATAGTTGGAAACAGTTTAAGTCAGTTAAGAATATTCCATTAATGGCTATATCATTTATGCAACCAATTTCAGCAAATATTGCTTAAAACAAATCTTTGTCTAAATGAATATATTAATTTTTAAAAAATTTTTTTCCAGTTTTTATTTGTTTGTTTGTTTACACATTTGCTTAACAATCACTGAATTTCTAAGCCAGACTCAGGTAACTGAAGAGCTTTTATAAGTTATATTGTCTCTAGAGCCAAGGTATACTGCAAATCCAGTCTGGAGCAAAATGGGAAATTACAGCTTTCTAAAGGAAGGCTTAGAAATTCTGATCCTGGTAGCAGGGTTGAGGCATACCTGGCTGTTAGGCCACCATTCACAGATATAGCCAAGAAAACAGGGTACAGACCACCAAGACAAGACCAACCAATCAACCCCATGTTATGGTGCAGGTTTCACAATTCAGATCACCTGTATTCAGTGGTGAACTTCCAAAACCTTTGTAAGATACATTCGCTGTCAAAATGGGATTACTGCCATTGGTAAACCTGCAGCTTATATGATCCTGTGTCACATTTAAGATGCACCAAAAAAGACTGCTATTAAGCCACAGAGAGCAGCATTAAATCCAATATATGTTGATACATGTTCAGGTAGATACCCTTCTGCTTCTGGAGGTTGGTTAATTTTTCTGGCTATGATATCAGAAATTTGATTTTCCTTGACAGTGCCATCTGGTTCGTGATTTTCCATTGTGAGCCTTATGTTCTCTTTCCAGCAGTTTGTGCTTCCTCTGGTCTTCCTCAGCTGCTAAGGCTCACTGCAACCTCTGCTCAATTTGCCTGGTCTCAACCATCTTTGGCTGACATGTGTACTCAGTCTCCACATTTCTATATTCTTTTTTTTTTTTTTTAAGATTTATTTTTATTGTTTTTTGACAGAGAGAGAGAGAGCCAGAGAGAAGAGGGTGGGGGGCCAGAGCAGTCTCCATAGTTGACAGCCTTAGTTTTCCATATAGTTTCACTCCACAGGTGGGCGAGGGGCTGCACAGGGCAGGAACTGGACCGGGAGCTTCCCACATAGGCTCCTGCACGAACTGAACTGGGGCACTCCCCAGTTCAGCATATGGGTCTGCCTGGGCCAGAGCCGGGATTCAATCCTCAGGCTCCTGGGCTGCAAAGCAAGCGCTTAACCTGCTGAGCCATCCCAGCTTCCCTCTTTTTTTTTTTTTTTTTAATTGTTAAATTTATGGCAGTGACATTGGTTGGTAAAAATTACAAAGGTTCCAGGTGTATAATTCAACATTTCTTTGTCTATGTCTTGCATTATGTGCTCACCACCCAGAGTCAGTTCCCTTTTCATCACCATATATTTGGTGCCCCTGTATATTCTTAAGATAGATTCTTGTAAGTGGAATTATCAAGTCAAGTTATACATTTCTTAGGGCTCTCAAGAGAGCAAGACATTGCACAATTGCTTCCTAGAAAGGTTGTACCAATTTACATACCCATTAGCAAGATATGAGATTGAGATATATACCTTTGCCAGCAGTGTTATCACTTAAAAATATTTGCTAATTTGAAAGGAAGAAGATAGTAACTGGTTTCTGAAATTTGTATTAATTGGTCACTAGTGGAACATTTTAAATTTGATCATTAATCTTTAAGTATTTTTAAGTGAAGTTATGTTCTTGTTTTTTTGTTTGTTTGTTTGACAGGATGCTAATTTTTTTTTTTAAGATTTATTTTTATTGTTTTAGAGAGAGAGATACAGAGACAGAGACAGAGAGAATGGGGAGGGCCCCGAACATTCTCCATAGTTGCACATCATCGGTTTTTCCACATAGTTTCATTCCATAGGTGGGCGCGGGGCTGCATAGGGTAGGAACTGGGCCAGGGTTTCACCCTGGCAAGAACTGAACTGGGGGCACTCCCCAGTTCAGCATATGGGTCCTCGCAGGCCGGGGCTGGGATTCGAGCCTCAGTCCTTGGGGCTGCAAAGTGAGCGCTTAACGCACTGACTTATCCTGGCTTCCCCGGGATGCTAATTTTTACATGGAATCTGGGGAAAGCTATGACAACTTACATAAGTGATTAGCACAGTTGTTTCATATCTCTTTCAGTTTAGTTCTGCCCTCCCAATCCTGCAACTGCTTTTTAATTTTGTCTGTTCTTGAACTTTATAGAAATGTAATAATACTATATGTACAGTAGCCCCCTGCCCCCATATCTGTGGGTGATATCTTCCAAGACACCCAGTGAATCTCTGAAACTGCAGATAGTACCAAGCCCTATAAAAACTGATATTCGCTATACATACATGCCTATCATAAAGTTAATTTATAGTCATAGTTACGTAGTATTAGACTACTATTGACCTGATGATACGTTACATTGACCTTAAAAATAAAAAGTAATTTTACCAGCAAAAATGGGTTTATTTGGGCAAAGCAAAGAATTCCAATTTGGGACAAACAAACTATATAGCAAAAGCCATTGGCAAGTCCAACAAACAAAGGAGAGGACCATTATTTTATAAAGAAAAAGGAAGTTGAGAGGGGTTGTTTTGAATGAAAGTTTATTGGAGCAAAGCAGGAGTTCAGGGTGATGACTGTTTCTCATTGGTTGAGTTGCTGGGGTAGTCAATTTCTTATAGGAAATGCTGTGTACATCTTTCCTGTTGGGGCCTGTAATTGATTCTTTCCTGTTGGAGTCTGAAATTGCCAATTTTTCCTATAATGGACATTCAGTGGTACTGTTTGAGAGCTCCCCCTTCTGGCCTCCTGACTCCAGCGTCAGGAGGTTTCCCTTTTGAAGACTTCTGCTAAAGTTTACTGAGATTATTACACATTACTTTAGTAGTAATGAGGTTTCACTTTATTAATTTTCACAGTCAGAATAAGGACCATTTCCTTTGACTGATCCTGGATCATCAAGCCATGACAATGTAGATGATTGGATGTTAGGAGCAGATGATACATACCAATGGTTGGGAAATTTTAATATTTTCAGACTGCGGTTTACCATGGATAACTGAAACTGCAGAAAGCGAAACCACAGATAAGGGGTCTGCTGTACCCTTTTTTATCTTACTATTTTTGCTTAACATGTCTTTGACATTCATTGTGTTTTATACTTTTCTTTTTTATTAAGGAAA
The DNA here is from genome assembly GCA_004027555.1 of Craseonycteris thonglongyai. Classification (NCBI taxonomy): domain Eukaryota; kingdom Metazoa; phylum Chordata; class Mammalia; order Chiroptera; family Craseonycteridae; genus Craseonycteris; species Craseonycteris thonglongyai. Next base: position 29,141 of record PVKE010018638.1, read on the forward strand.
ACATCAGTAGAAAATTATAGCAGTAGTAAGCTCTTTTAAGTGCAATGCCATTAAAATAATCTCTCAACCACAGGTTAAGTATTCTATTTGCCTCAAGTCCAAGTTGTACCATCCCAAGACACTGTTTCCATCACAGTCTTCTTTCTATCCATGGGTTATTTCTGTAGAAAACA
>PVKE010018639.1:0-29308 GCA_004027555.1 Craseonycteris thonglongyai
GGGGGCTGGCCGGGGGCTGGCGGGGGCTGGCGGGGCGGCCTGGGGGCGGCGGCGCGCGCCGCGACTCCGCGCCCTGTCCCGGCGGGGGGCGCGGCAGTGAAGGTGGAGAGCGTCTTGGGTGTTGGTGGAGGGGGTGACTTGCTGGCTCAGTTATCGCAAGCCCCCAAGCACCTCTGTGCTCGGCCCGCGGGTCCCTACCGCCCCGCAGTCCCCCTCCTCCAGGGCCACCCCCTGAACCTAATCCTCCCTCTCCAAGCTCCAGCCGACAAGGTAAGAGCGACTGGAAACGGACGCGAAGTCAGTGGCCCTGGGGACCCGGTCGGAGAAACTGATAGAGGAAATTGGAAACCGGTGAAGATCGGGAAGCAAAGAGACACCGACAGACAGAAGCAGAGGCTGAAAGGAGTGGAGCGAGGCTGACACGGCTCAGACAGGCCACCATTCCCAGGGTCGCAGAGCAGCCTTATTCCCCGGGTGGGTGCACAGGCCGGCTCAGTTTCCACTCAGACGCTTGTTCCTCACACGCTCTCAGGCAACAAGGCCCACGCGGGCAGCACTCAGAAGGAAAGACTTCCAGGTACGCCCGTGTACCCCAAGCACACCATGACCTCTGCGCACACGCAAGCGCACCAGGGGCTGGACACCACGTGCCAGCCCGAATGCGTGGAGGAAGGGGGTGGGGGTGGGGGGACAAAGTGCGGACCTGGGACCCGAGCGGGTGCAGCGCTGCCCCTGACTAATAAGCGGGTGCCCGACCTCTTTACTCCTGAGGACTGATGTCCCACCTCCCATAAAATGAAATAAATACGACTGTAAAGAGCCAGGAACTGATGGGCGTGAAAGGCCCTTAGTAACTGCAAAGCACTGCAGGGAATACTAAGGTCCGCTGAGGATGGACCCACCCCCTGCCCTCCTTCCAGGACCTGCCCAGCTCCCATGCTCCCTACTTCCCACCAAAGTGGATCCATCATCGCTCACCTATCTCATTCTATTTCTATACTGGCGAACTGACCCCATTGGCTGTGCTGAGATAGAGGATCGTGTTCCTTGACTCCCACACACGTGAGTAAAGGGATGAAAGTCATCTCCTGAAGTTTAGGCCCACTAGGCCAATAAGTAACTGAGAAGTCACTCAACTTTTTTTGTTTTTTTTAAATAGGACCCCCTCCCTCCATTTCTGAGTTTTGAAATTGCTGACACAGTGCAGATCTCACAAAGCTGCAGTTAAGGTAGAATATGCTCAATTGCAGAAAGCGCCTGATAAGTTAAAGGTGTTGGAGAAAAAAGTCACTAATGACAGAAAGGAAATGCAGTCACATTCTAATCCCGCTCCCTCCCCCAGAAGCTTTCTTCTTTCATCAGAGACTCTTGAATTGATCCAATATTCACCCACTTTCAATGCTTTCAATTAGACTTAAGTTTCCCCAAAGTTCCAATCCCCTCATGTCCAAGTCACTCAGAGCAGGATGTCACTGCTCATTGGGCCAGTCAAAAGCCATCTGGTTCTAAAATCACCATGCCCAGACTTCTGCAGCCTGACTCCTGTGGAGGATACAGGGTGGTGGTAAGAAAGTGAAAGATGACTACTCTCCACACTACCTCTCCCAGCAAGAGAGTGCAAGAGGCGTTCAGCCTCCTTAAAGGCTCAAAGGCTGCAGGGCGGTAGGCCACCATTCTGTGCTACATGCTTTGAAAACAACCAAGGTCAAAGCCAGTTGGGGAGGAGAAAATGATCTGCTAGTTGAAATGTGAGAGCCCTGGCTTCTCAGACTTGGGTTCCTGGGCCACCATGTACCTCCTACTGGTGGTGCTTTGTGTGTGAGCCATAGAACCCCCTAGAATGTTGGATAAAATCCTCACAACACTAAGGTGAGTGGAATTGTTTAATCACTTTACAAATGAAGAACATGGGTCCTGAGAGGTTCCATGACTTGGGCTGGGTCCCATAGCTGGCCAGGGACTCTGACTACAAACTCAGACCCTACTGACCACTCACCCCTCAAAGGTCAAATTTACCTTGTGACAGTGCTTGGTAAACTATAAAGCATGAAGCAAATGTCAGTACTATTAATGCTGGAAATTTCTATTAGTCACTTTGAATTTTGTAAACAATGTCTTGGACCCTGGGGTCCTGAGTATTGGCTTAGACCCTTATGCCGGGTTTGTTCATTTGGGCCTTTTATTTAGGCAAGTATATTTATTTTTTCTTCCCTCTAGGCCAAGTAGGCCTTACTGTCAGCAGAGTGGTACCCTTGATCCCTGTCATTTCGGTTGGGCCCACCCTTTACTGTAGGGCCCTTCCCATCCTCCTCCTCCTTTCCCACCCCTCCCCCACAGCAGACAACCTTGGATCTTTTTCCCAGGCCTTCTGAACACCTCTGCTTCTGGGATTCTGGTGACTAGAACTTCCCTGTCCAGATTTGTAAATTTTGAGTGTTTTCCACTCTGATTCTTCTCTTCCCAAGGCTTAGTCTCCTGCCCTTCTCCTGATATAGTGACCCTCACCCCCTACTCTATCTGGGCAATTCCTCAATCTATGAGTCAGGTCTTGACTTTCTAGAATGTCTCCAGCTAGCTATGGAACATCTGCACTTGGATGAGAGCAGTGAAATAAAAGATGAAAATGTGCTTTACAGGAACTGAGCCGGATACCTCAAATACTTTCTGTTGTACAACCTTCAACATCAAACTCATTTTGCAGATAGGAAGGAGATCAAAGATCAGAGGGTTGAGTAATGGCCCAAAGTCACAGAGCCAATGAGTGCCTAAAAGCCTTACTTAGAATTATAGCACTGAAAAGAATCATTCAGATCACTCCAGAAGGCAAGGTATCAGAGATGCCACACACTCACTGGTGACTCACAGTTTCCTCATCTGTAAACAGGGCATAGCACCTAATTTCCAGTAAGGAATGAATAAAATAATGTTTGTAAAGTGCCTGGCATAGCATAGAAATTCAATTAACAGTAGATACTATGATCTAGCCAACTGGAGCAGCAGTTCTCAAATGGGGTGCCTTAGAGCTTATACACTGGAATTCAGACATAAATGAAGCCTCTCTTGTCTAGTCTTCTGCCAGGATTATCAGATTCTAAAATCCATGAATCAGGGTATAGAAAGATGGAAAACCATTGAGCTTGCCTATGAACTTTCTTAGTTATCTTTATATAGGTATCTCTGGTACTTAGTTCAGGTCTTGTCACATAGTAGGTGCTTAATAAGTGTGATGTCTGACCATTAAGTTCGTGAACTTGCCACCATGTGCTTACATTGGCAGCACTGTCTAAACAATTCAGTAAACTTTCATAACCTTGGTATATCAGTGTCTCACAGCTGTGTTAGTGTCGACATGTGGCAGTGTCTTGCTGAGTGGCATTCATTAGTTGTTGTTGCGTGTTTTTGTGTGCCATCACAAGAATGTTGGAGCTTGAATTAGAGCAATGAACAAACTTAAATTTCTTGTTAAACTTGGCAAGATTGGAAGTGAAATCAGGGACATATGAGTCCAAATTTATGGGGATAATGCCATGAAGAAAACATTGTATAAATGGATTAAACTTTTTTCTGAGAAGAGAGAAAGTGTCACTGATGAAGACAGGTCAGGGCAGCCAGTAATGAGTAGAGCTGATGAAAACATTGCAAACATCGAATTGTGTGTCAAAATTGTCAGCTGACTGAGAAGCATAACAGACAAAGTAAACATTGATATACAGTTGGGAAAATCTCACTGAAAATTTTGGCATGAGAAAAATGTGTACAAAAATGGTCCCAAAAGAGCTCACTGATAAACAAAAGCAGAGTCGAAGTTTGCCAAGACCTTATGGAGAGGCAAGACAATGTTTTGGGCCATGTTGTCACTGGTGATGAAACATGGGTGTACCAATATAACCCTGAAACAAAGCATCAAAGTGTCAATGGAAGTCAGGCAATTCTCCATGACCAAAAAAGTTCAGTCAGTTCAAATGCAGTCAAAATGATGTTGCTCACCTTTTTTGATATCAAAGGGATTGTTCATTATGAATTTGTACAAACTAGACAGTCACCCAAGTTGACTATTTGAAAGGGCTGAAAATGCTGCGTGAAAAAGATAAAAAATGACCTGAACTTGGGGAAGCTGGGATGGCTCGGTGGTTTAAGCGCTCACTTTGTAGCCCCAGAGCCCAAGGATCGAATCCCGGCCCAGGCCCATGCGTACCCATATGCTGAGCTGGGGTGTGCCCCCCATTCAGTTCTTGCCGGGGCCTATGTGGGAGGCTCCCAGCCCAGTTCCTGCCCTGCGCAGCCCCACGCTCACCTGTGGAGTGAAACTATATGAAAACCTAATGCTGTCAACAAGGGAGACTGCTCTGGGCCCTCCCCTTCTCTCTGTGTGTCAAAAAACAATAAAAATCAATCTTAAAAAAAAAATGACCTGAACTTTTCACCAACATCTCATGGCTCTTGCATCATGATAATGCGCCAACTCACATGGCACTGTCTGTGAGGAAGGTTTTAGTCAGTGAACAAATAACTGTGTTGGAACACCCTCCCTACTCACCTGATCTGGCCCCCAATGACTTTTTTCTTTACCTGAAGATAAGGGAAATATTGAAAGGAAGACATTTTGATGATATTCAGGACATCAAGGATAATACGATGACAGCTCTGATGGCCACTCCAGAAAGAGTTCCAAATTGCTTTGAAGGGTGGATTAGGTGCTGGGGTCAGTGCACAGCTTCCCAAGGGGTGTATGTCAAAGGTGACCATAGTGATATTCAGAAATGAGGTATGCAGCACTTTTTCTAGGATGAGTTGTCAAACTTAACTGTCATAACTTGTATATTATGAATGAATGAATGAATGAATGAGTGATTTCAATCTGTTTCTCAGTTGGAGAAAGTGAGACCAGGCTAATTACTTATCAAAGTTCACCCAATTTGGTGAAGATCAAACCAGACTCCTGGTATACTAACCCCAAACCGATACAGCGCCCAAACTTAACTGCATTTCTAAAGGTTAGCTGTGACTACAGTGTTTACAAGTACCTGAAATTTTGTATCTTCTCTCCCCCAACCAACAGGTTTCTCTCTGCAGTCCACATAAAACAACACTGGCTATAATGCTCATTCATTTGTTCAGCAAACATTAGTGTCATCTTCTATGGGTCTGGTTTATTCCATTTCTGCTCTCAATTTAGCTGGCCATAAAAAAAAAAAAGGCACTTATTCTGGAGCATATCTAATATACACAAAAGTGGAGAGAAAAGTACTGTATAATGAAGCTCCCTTAGCCTATCATTAGATTCAACACTTATCAACTCACTACTACTATTGTCCTATTTACCACACACTACTTCCCACCTCCCCTAATATTTTGAAACAAATTTTTAAAACAAATTTTAGACATCATATTATTTCACTCATAGCTACTTCAGTAAATCATTTAAGTATCATTATCACATTGAAATGGATTGAATTATGCCTTCCTCACAATTCATATTTCAAGCCCTAACCCCCAATGTGACTATATTTGAAGATGGGGCTTTTAGGAAGGTAATTAAGGTTATATGAGGTTATAAGGGTGAGACCCAAATCCAATAGGATTAGCACCCTTATAGAAGAAGAGACACCAGATCCCCCCTCCCCCTCCCCTCTCTCTTTCTCCATGCGTGCGCGCGTGCGCGCGCGTGCACACACACACACACACACACACACTCTCTCTCTCTCTCTTTCTCCATGCACACACACACACTCTCTCTCTCTCTCTTTCTCCATGCACACACACACACTCTCTCTCTCTTTCTCCATGCACACACACACACTCTCTCTCTCTCTCTCTTTCTCCATGCACACACACACAGACACACTCTGTCTCTTTCTCCATGTACACACAGAGGAAAGGTCTTGTGAGGAGGCAGAGAGACACGTTTGTCTACAAGTCAGGAAGATCGCTGTTACCAGAAACGGCTGGTACCTTAATCATGGACATCTAACCTCCCAAAGTGGTATTTTGTTACATCAGCCTGAGAAGACTAAAACACATGCCTGGGATGCAGGGATAGCTCAGTGGTTGGGTACTTGCCTCACAATCACCAGGTCCGGGGTTTGATTCTTGACCCCAACTTGTGTGGGCCCATTGCTGAGCTGCGGTGCAACTAGTGATGGCTGGGATGACACAGCGTGAAGGTTCTGCCTCCTATGAGGAAGACCCCCAGTTTTGTTGAGTTCCTGCTCTGTGCTGCCCCTGCCCACCTGTGTGGAACAAAACCATGTCGAAAACTGATGATGTACAACTATGGAGACTGCTCTGGGCCCTCCCCCTTCTCTCTGTCTCTCTTTCTCTCACCTTTGCTCAAACAATAAAGTAAATCTTTTAAAAAAAATTATTAAAACATATACCTAAAATAATTTCCTCTTTCTCCCACTCTTTCTCTGTCTCTCCTTTAACCCTATTGGAGCCTTCAGATACTATAGTCCTAGTCAACAGCTTGACTGAAATCTGATAACCTTAGGCCAGAATCTTCCAGCTTAGCCTCTCCCTCAGAAACTATGTAATAATAAATGTTTATTGTTGTAAGATAGCAGGCTTTGGAGTAATTTGCTATGCATTCAGTAACAGGTAACTGAAACGGTGGATATGTATTTTTAGGTTTCTTTTAATCTATAGGTTTCTCCTCTACCTTTCTCTTTTGCAACTTATTTGTTGAAAAAAAAAAAAAAGAATGTCCGCACTCTATGTCTTCTACTGGTTAGACCTTCCTGATATTCTCCTCCTTTGATTCTGTAGACTGTAGATTTATCTACCTGCCCTGTCTAATGTGGTAGCCGTTAGCCATGGGTAGCTATTGGGCACTTAAAATGTGGCAGTACAACAGAGGAACTGAGCTTTTTTTTTTTTAATATATATATATATTTTTTATTGTTTTTGACACAGAGAGAGAGAGAGAGTGAGAGAGATACAGAGATAGAGAGAGAACTGAACTGGGGGAACCCCCCAGATCAGTATATGGGTCCGCACAGGCTGGGGCTGGGACCGGGGTTCGATCCTCGTCCCGGGCTCTGCAAAGTGAGTGCTTAACCCACTGAGCCATCCCGGCTTCCCCAGGAACTGAGCTTTTAATGTCGTTTAATTTGACAGTAATTTAAATTTTTAAACAAATAATTGATTCAACTATTGGAAAACTTTTAAGTAGGTTTAAAACAACTTTTTCAATTATGAATCTACTTTTCCACTAGTGAATTTTATGAACTCTAAATATAGATCAAGCATTTCCAATGAAAGTTTAGCATCTAAATTGAAATATGTCCTACTTATAAAATACGAACTGGATTTCAAAGACTTGGTTTAATAAGAAAGTACATAAAAGATTGTGTTACTATTCTTTTTTTTTTAAAGATTTATTTTATTGATTTTTGACAGAGAGAAACAGAGACAGAGAGAGACAGAGAGAAGGGGGAGGGCCCAGAGCAGTCTCCATAGTTGACATTAGTTTTCCATATAGTTTCACTCCACAGGTGGGCACAGGGCTGCGCAGGGCAGGAACTGGGCCAGGAGCCTCCCACATTGGTCCCGGCAAGAACTGAACTGGGAGCACACCCCAGTTTAGCATGTGGGTCCGCCTGGGCCGGAGCCGGGATTCGATCCTCGGTCCTCGGGGCTTCAAAGCGAGCGCTTTACCCGCTGAGCCATCCCAGCTTTCCCTGTGTTACTATTCTTATATTGATTACATACTGAAATAATATTTTGGATATGGGCTAAATAAAACATAAAAATTAATTTCATTTTTTGTTTGTTTATTTATTACCTTTTAAAAGTGATTGCTACTGGAAAAGTTCAAATTATATATGTGGTTCACATTAAACTTCTTGTTAAGAAGTTTTTGGTTTTTTGGGTTTTTTTTTTGGAAAGATTGTTTCATAGGTGGTGTTTCATTCTTCCATCAAAGTCTCAAATCTGGGATCTTGTTGTCTTAAGGAAATCTTATCAGACATTGATGTTCAAGACTTTAATCAATTACCAGGGGTTGCAAAATGGTGATATTATTTTTTAAGATTTATTTTATTGTTTAAGAGAAAGTGAGATGGGGCGGGGTGTGTGTGGGGGGGAAGGTGGGCAGAACAGTCTCTATAGTTGTACATCTTTAGTTGTGACATAGTTTCATTCTACATGGGTGGATGTGGGGCCACGTGAGGCAGGAACCAAACTGGGGGCCTCCCTCATGACAGGCGAGAACCTTTGCCCCTGGCAGTTACCAGTTGTGCTGCAGTTCAGCATATGGGGTTCTGACCGGGGCTAGGATTCGATCCCCAGACCTTGGGGTTGCTAGGCAAGGGTTCAACCTGCTGAGCCATCCTGGCATCCCCACAGAATGGTGATATTCCTATTCTGTCATTCCGGGTTGTTTTTATTACCTATAAAAGAAAACTTGTTCTCCTCTACTATGATTACCCTGAGGATTAGTTTGTGAAGGAAAGAGGATAAATACTTAAATATTTTCCTTTATTTATTAATTTTAGGGGAAAGCCGGGATGGCTCAGTGGGTTAGGCGCTCACTTTGCAGCCCTGGGGACCGAGGATTGAATCCCGGTCCCAGCTTGTGCGGACCCATATGCTGAACTGGGGAGTGCCCCCAGTTCAGTTCTCACCGGGGTGAGACCCCGGCCCAGTTCCTGCCCTGTGCAGCCCCGTGCCCACCTGTGGAATGAAACTATGTGGAAAAACCAATGATGTGCAACTGTGGAGACTGTTCGGGGCCCTCCCTCTTCTCTCTGTCTCTGTCTCTCTGTCTCTCTGTCAAAAACAATAAAAACAAATCTTAAAAATGAAGAGCTGGGGGTGGGTATCTGTTACGGGAACTGGAGTTACCAATTAATCCTGATCAAGATGACAACCTCCCAAAAGCACCGAAACTTCGTGGCAGAGCCCATGGGGGAAAAGCCAGTGGGGAGCCTGGCCGGGATTGGTGAAGTCCTGGGCAAGAAGCTGGAGGAAAGGGGCTTTGACAAGGCCTATGTGGTCCTTGGCCAGTTTCTGGTGCTAAAGAAAGATGAAGACCTCTTCTGGGAATGGCTAAAGGACACATGTGGGGCCAATGCCAAGCAGTCCAGGGACTGCTTTGGGTGCCTTCGCAAGTGGTGTGATGTCTTCTTGTGATGCTCTCTGGGGAGCCCCCAGTTCCTAGCCTCAGCCTTGAGCCTCTGGAGTTTGCAGCCTAGTGGGGCTCCTCCCCTGTCCTCTACAAAGGAAACAGTTGCTGTCTACTCACCTCCGACATCCTTCAGGGTCTTCAGGGAGTGCTCTTCCATCACCATTTCAACTTTTTTGGAATTCTCGCTCTTGCATGCGTCTCCCACCACCTTCCCCTGCCAGTTTCATGTCAATAATTACCAGCTTTTCTGAGTGGATTTCTGGCCCCTTCACTCACCCCCACCCTCACCTCTGGTGTTTTAAGCCATTTGGCTTCTCTTTTGGCAGAATAGTTATTGTCCTTATAAAGTTTTTTAAATCAATAAAAAAAAAGAGCTGGTTCCTCAGCATCCTTTAATGATGATCAATTATTATTATTATTTTTAAGATTTATTTTATTGTTTTTGACAGAGACAGAGAGAGACAGAGACAGAGAGAAGGGGAAGGGCCCAGAGCAGTCTCCATAGTTGAACTTCATCAGTTTTCAACATGGTTTCGTTCCACACAGGTGGGCAGGGGCTGTGCAGGGCGGGAACTGGGCTGGGGGCCTCCCACATGGGAAACACACCCCAGTTCAGCATATGGGTTCTCACGGGCCAGGGCTGGGATTCGATCCTCCATCTCTGGGGCTGCAAAGTGAGCACTTAACCCAATGAGCCACCCTAGCTTCCCCCAATTATTACTTTAGAGCCATGAAGAACTCATGGATTTTAAACCGGCTTCATGTGGTGCAATCCAATGCTGTTACCATCTTTGTTGATGCTCAAGTTATTCAATTTTTGAGGTAAATTTGTGTTTAAAGTGATAACAGAAGGGTCATGATAGATCTTTAGGAAGAAATACACGATTCAAGAGAAGAGATGCCCTGAACCACCTGGAAGCTGTGGTGTCCTGAAATGGGGACAAGAAGTGACTCTCAGACATTCCCCTCCAGACGATAAGGAGAAGCAGGGTCTGTCCAGTGGGAGAGGACAGCCTGAACAAAGCCCACAGCTGAGAAACAGCCTGTCGTGCCAGAACAGTTCTGGGTTGTACCCATCCTGCAGGCAGGGGCTGGCCAGGAGAGGGTTGTAAGCAGGAAAGACACATTTGCCTTGTGAGCAGAGGCCGCCCTCTGGTGGTCACATGGAGGATGGCATGGAAAGAAGAAGCCCTGGGTGGAGGTGACAAGCTGAGCTCAATTGGCTGCCACTTCTTCTTCTCCGCCTCCTCCTCCTCCTCCTTCAAGTTTTATTTCATTGTTTTGACAGAGAGAGACAGAGAGAAGGGGGAGGGCCCAGAGCAGTCTCCATAGTTGCACATCATTAGTTTCCAACATAGTTTCATTCCACAGGTGGGTGCAGGGCCATGCAGGGCCATGCAGGGCGGGAACTGGGCTGGGGGCTGTGTGCCCCCTTGAGCTGGGGCCTCCCACATGAGAAGCACGCCTAGGGCGGGAGCCAGACTGGGGTGGGAAGCACACCCCAGTTCAGCATATGGGTCTGCACAGCCCGGGACTCGATCTCTGGACCACCAGGCTGCAACATGAGTGTTCAATCCGCTGGGCCATCCTGGCTTCCCCACATCAGGCTTCTTTAATTCACAGTGTATTTATAAAGTTAGACTCTTCCCATCACGAGCAGAAATCACAGTGTTGGGGCTTCTTATGCAGCTGCACGAGAAGAGACATGGTAGAGGGAAGTTCCTTGATGGCTCTTTACCGTGAGACCCAAGCCTCTTGAAAACAGAAGACTTTTCAGGGCAGTAGAGAGACCCATCTTCTCTCTGTGCACTTGGCACATGCACTTTTCCAGAGAGAAGATGCCATGGCGAATGCTTGCCACCCCCTGATACAGAGCTTTCTTTTTCTAATTTGCACAAAGACTGTTTCGGGGTGGATGCAGCCCCCACGCACAAGCAGACAGCACTCGTGTGAATTAAAATTTTTGGTTGTTGTTGTTGTTTTTGACAGAGAGAGGGAGAGAGATACAGAGACAGAGAGAGAACTGAACTGGGGGAACTCCCCAGTTCAGCACATGGGTCCGCACGGGCCGGGGCCAGGATTTGATCCTCAGTCCCCGGCGCTGCAAAGTGAGCACTTAACCCACTGAGCCATCCTGGCTTCCCCTCATGTGAATTTTTAGAAAGCACCTCTTTTAGGTTGAATTGCATTCCTCAGAAAAGGTGTGTTGAAGTCCTAACCCCTAATAGCTGTGAAAGTGACCTTATTTCAAAATAGGGTCTTTGCAGGTGTAATCAAGTTAAGAGTAGGTCATACTGAATATGAGTGGGCCCTAATCAAATATGACTGGCATCCCATAAGGAGAGGAACATTTGGATACAGACAGAGGGAGGTTGCCATGGGACAGCAGGCAGAACTGGGAGGATGCAGCTGCAAGCCAAGGATTTGAGGCCAACCCCAGGAGCTAGACGAGGGAAGGAAGGACTTCTCTCCTACACATTTCAGAAGGAGCCGTTTCATGGTCTGGCCAACAGCTTGATTTTGAGCTGCAGAACTGTGAGTCATAAGCTTTTGTTGTTTTAAGTCTTTAAGTGAGTGGCAGCCCCAGGAACCTAATTTAGCATTCTTTCTTCCCATGATGGCCACAGCCCCACTTCCAGCCCAGTGATGGAAACCCATGTCCACTCCCACCCGCAGCGGGGTGTCTGGTGCAGGGCTGAACCTGCAAGCTGCACGGCTGACTCCTGGGCATGAGGTTTCTTGGCTTCGCTTCATTTGTTCAGTGCTCACCAGGCACCAGGCATCATGATCACCATGACGGGGTCAAAATGCAAAAACCAACAAGACACACTTCCTGCCCTTAACACAACATTTAATAATATGAAATAAAAGGTAATAAGCCATAGGTTGGTGAAGCAAAATAATGGTTTGCATAACGTGATGGTTCACATATCATTACATAATGTAAATCTTGTGATGTGGTTAGGCACAGATTTATTTTTTTAAAGATTTATTTTATTGTTTTTAACAGACACAGAGAGAGAGACAGACAGAGACAGAGAGAAGGGGGAGGGCCCAGAGCAGTCTTCATAGTTGTACGTCATCAGTTTTTGACATGGTTTTGTTCCACACGAGTGGGTGGGGGCTGTACAGGACGGGAACTGCGCTGGGGGCTCCCGCATGGGAGGCAGGCCCCCTCGAGTCAGGGGCTGAACTGGGGGGTGAGTACCGAACTGGGGTATGGGAGGCACACTCCAGCTCAACATATGGGTCTGTATGGGCCAGGGCCAGGAATTTGATCCTTGGACCCTGGGGCTGCAAGGCAAGTGCTTAACCCACTGAGACACCTGGCTTCCTCAAGGCACAGATTTTGTGGAAAAGAGGTGGGTAAGATAATAGTGACAATGGCTAACGTTTATTAAGCATCCTATCAGGCACTGTGCTAAACACTTTACATATAGTGTACATCTCATTTAAAGATCTTGGTGTAGGTGACTAAGGCTTAGAGAAATCATTTGAGTCCACGAGGTCTGCACCTATTAAGTGCTAAATACTGGAAGTGAGTTGCGACTCGATGGTAGGAGTTCCAAGGATGGTGAAGGAGAGCAAATTAAGGGTGGATGGGAAACTGGGCTGGGCCCTGGTTGTGGGGTTCCTTGAATGCTGTGCTGAGTTCACCCCTGTAGGAAAAAGGAGTTAGAGAAAGTCAAAAGCTACATGACTTGTCTTGGAACGCTGTCTGGCACGAAGGAGGCCGCCACCCTGCAAACAGGGCTGGCTAATGGTTAGCCTCGTGACAAGATAGTGTATACAGGCCTCAAGGATATGTAGGGGAAAGGAATTAGAAAAAGGTAAAAGCTATGTGACTTGAGTGTTGGAATGCTGTCTGACAAAGGAGACCGAAGCCCTGAAAACAGGGCTGGCTAAATGGTTAGCCTCGTGACAAATTAGTGTAAATAAGCCTCAAGGAACCTCTAAGAAGTGTATCTAGGTATTAAAGAAAGGACAATTACTTCCTCATTATGGGAACAGGGTCTTGGGATGACTTCACTTAGGGGAACTTATTTTAAGCTTATATGTAATCCTAAACTCTTTAACTTTTGTTTTACAGGAACAGATTATACTCCTGTTCCTGTAATCTCTTCATTATATGTTTTGTTTTGTTTTTAAGTTTTATTTATTTATTTTATTAATTTTTGACAGGGAGAGATACTGATACAGAGACAGAGAGAGAACTGAACTGGGGGCACTCCCCAGTTCTGCATATGGTTCCGCATGGGCCAGGGCCGGGATTCAATCCCCGGTCCCCAGGGCTTCAAAGCACTCAGTGCTTAACCCACTGAGCCATCCTGGCTTCCCTATTATATGTTTTGATGATTGTTATCCTATCAATGTAAATCAATAAAAACCAGCAGTGAGGAGAGCTCTTTGCTAGATGTTGCGAAGAGCGCCAGCCCTCTGCTCAGCTTGATTTTTCAAGACATTCCTGGTGCCAGGGTCGTCTCTGCGTCTCTCCCCGATTCGCAACACACCCCTTCTCATGATGAGGATCCAGTGACAGTGAGTAGAAAGAATGACATGATGAAAACAGTGTTTTAAGAAAGAGCATGAAAAGGCATCAGATGGAAGATGAGAGGCAACACCTCTGACCCCTGAGGTGTGGTCCCAGAGGAAGTGCATGGGAGGGCAGGGGGCATGGAATAAGGAAAGAAGCTCAAAACCGCTTAGAAGGAAAAGGAGAAGAGGCAGGAAGTCTGTCTGAGGTTCTGGAAGACGGGGAGGGAGGAATGAGGCAGTGATGATTCTGGCATCTCCAGCATGGAACTGGGCAGTGACAACCTCTGGCAGAAGCAGGCAGTTCAGAATGCAGAGCTCCTTGGATACACAGATGCCATGTTCTGCCTGTAGGTAGACTGACTTTTCAGAGCCAGAGGGAAGGACAAGTGGGGAGGACCCACAAAGGGGGAGCTTTGGAGGAAGGACCAGCAGAAGGACTGGAGAGGAACCCACACGTGAGACGTGACGACCCAGGTCCCAAAGCACATTAGGGTGTGCAGGGGTGGCAGGTGAATGAGATGGCACAGGGCTCAAGTCTCACTGGTCCGGAGCTTCTGAAACAGTTGCGATGCTGCCTGACCTGCCGGCACCTCCTTGGGCCCGCTGGACCAACTCCACCAGTTCCGAGGGCTGCTTCCTGCCCTGAGCTCGACCGTGCCAGCCTTTTCCCTCCTGGCTGCATCATGAAAGAGTGGGCACCCACCCAGGAGAGAAATGCAAGGTAGAGAGTGGTGGGGAGCCAGTAGATGACACTCTTCCTCAGCCTGAACCAGGGCATCTCTCTGTGCAGCTGTCCCATGAGGTTGCACGCATCTCACTCACGTTGCAAAATAACCCTGTGTATGTTCACTTGGTGAAAGTTTGAGCTATGCCTTGTGATGCACGCACAGTTCTGTGTTGTTTTTCAACTAAAAGTTCTTTAAAACCTCACAACTCTGAAGCCGCCCCATGTTACCTGGGGGACGCTGAGGCTTGGGAAGTTAAGTGACTGGGCCAAGGTCAGGGTCAGGAGCTGAGATTCAAAGCCAGGTCTGTGGGACTGGGAGGTGGGTATCCTGCCCGCTCTGACCACTTGATGGGCCATTGCGCCTGCTGCTCCCCACGGTGCTAAGATGGCCATGGACCACTCTGGGTCCCCAAACCCAGGCTTCGTGTCAAGCCTTGAAATATATGCCTTTCAACTCTGTCCTATTTCTGTTTCCACTAAACGGCCATTGTCACAGCACCAGGGCAACCATGTAGTGCATTTCTTAGTGAGGACGGAGGACCTGGAGGCCAGACCTGGAAGAGACAGGCCCCTGCTCCGGAGCCTGTGTTTAAGCTCATGTTTAGAGTCTTGATTACTACTAGGGTCTCCAGTGGTGACCAGGGTCTGGGCCTGACCCCTAACAGCCAAGCTCAGCCCAGTAGCCAAACTGACAGTTGACTTTGGGGGAATTAGTTCCCCTATGGGATTTTGTTGGAACCCATATGACAGCAGCTGCTGGGAAATAGTTGATGGATGTGCAAAAGGCCATTGTGAGTGTCTCACTGGGTCTCTCAGTCTAGCAGGCTGTTCTCCTTGCCTGGACATTGTGGTCTGGGGTCTGCACAGATTGGTGTGAGGTGTGTGACATGGACTTGGTACCTGGACTCCCACTCTTCTCCATCCAGAATTCCACCAGCCCCTTAAACTAAGTCCCCTCCCAGATGGATGCTTGATGGGGCAGGGCTAGAAAGCCAGATGACAGGAGGAAAGTGGGGACCGGAGGACCTTTGTCTCAGCGAGGCCAGCCAGGATCAGAGCAGGAAAACAGGTTGCTTGAGGAGGCTCAGAAAAGGGTAGGAGTCATGGCAGGGACCCCTGGAGCCTATGGCTTTTTCCCAAGCTTGGCTGGCATCCTGGGGGGGATGTCACACTCAGAAGGCAGACGGTGGTGGTGGGAGGCTGCCTGTGGCCTGTCACGTGGACAGGAAGGATGCCAAGCTGGCATGATGAATAAGAAAGTGGCACTCATCTTGCCCAAGTGAATCATGGAGGGGTATTTTTTTTTTTTTTAAGATTTATTTTATTGGGAATCTGGGAAGGCTCAGTAGGTTAAGTGCTCACTTTGCAGCCCTGGGTACAGAGGATCGAATCCTGGCCCAAGCCCATGTGGACCCATATGCTGAACTGGGGTGTGCTTCCCATGCTGGAGGCCCCCAGTTTGGGTCTCGCCCCCCTAAGTGAGCCCCTGGCTTGAGGGGGCATGCCTCCCATGTGGGAAGCCCCCCAGCCCAGTTCCCCACCCTGCGCAGCCCCTGCCCACCTGTGTAGAACAAAACCTTGTCAAAAACTGATGACATGCAACTATAGAGACTGCTCTGAGCCCCTCCCCTTCTCTCTGTCTCTCTCTGTCTCTCTCTAAAACAATAAAATAAACCTTAAAAAAAAGAAAAAAATATTTCTTTTATTGTTTTGACAGAGAGAGAGAGGGGGGAGGGCCCAGAGCAGTTTCCATGGCTGTACGTCATCAGTTCTCCACATGGTTTCATTCCACACAGGTGGGCAGGGGGCCTCATAGGGCAGGAACTGGGCGGGGGCCTCCACATGGAAAGTTCACCCCAGTAAGAACCGAATTGGGGTCCTTCCACATGGGAAGCACACCCCAGTTCGCATATAGGTTCGCATCGTGGCCAAGATACAATCCTCAGTCCCTGGGACTGCAAAGCATATCCCGGCTTCCCCCTGGAGGGGAATTAACTGGGGATGACACACCTGTCATTGTCCAGGGTTGTCATTTTCATCTCCCTCTGCCCCACACAGTCTTGGCATGACTCTCAGCAGTAACAGTGCATTCTACTTGCCACGCCCCATCACCAATACCCACATATGGATGCCAAGATTCTCTTCTAGAGAGAGGTCTTAACTTTCCTGAACCTTTCTGTTTTGTGATGTGGCCTCTCCTCTAACTCAGACATTTCCACATGGAGAATAATGTTCCCTCCAGATTCTTCCACTCTCTAAGACCAGACTTGGCACCTTTCCCGAAAACCTTGTCCTACTGGTTTCACAGGTATTGGGAGCACTTTATCCTTTTGATCGTATCTCTGCCTCTTAGGCCAACCCTATTTCTTTTTTTTTTTTAATATTTACCGGTATTTATTTATTTTTATTGTTTTTTGACAGAGAGACACACAGAGACAGAGACAGAGACAGAGAGAGAACTGAACTGGGGGAGCTCCCAGCTCAGCATATGGTTCCGCACAGGCCGGGGCCGGGATTCGATCCCTGGTCCCCGGCACTGCAAAGTGAGCGCTTTACCCACTGAGCCATCCTGGCTTCCCTAAGCCAACCCTATTTCTTAAGTGGACTTTGTGGCTACTCCTATTCCTCTCCAGCCTCAGGCCCAGCCCTCCCCACCCCTCACCCCCATGACTTCACTGGCCTTGGAGTTCAGACAGGGGCCTTATGAGAAAGCTCCCATTCCTCACTTACCACCCAACCCAACCTCATCGCTCTAGAGAGAGGCACTGACCACTCACAGGGAAGCAGAAGGGCAGGGGGTTCCTTGGAGGAAGAACCACAGTGATCTAATCCCCACCCCCCAGCTCTGGGTGGCCACTTTGTGCCTTTGCCCTTCAGGGGAAGAACCCAGAGAAAACCACACATGATGCTAACACTGAAGTTTGGACTGAGGTAGGAAGATACAATACATAGGTCCTGCATTCCAAAAGGGGCCAGACCAGCCCACACACCACATTTTCCAAGCAAATAGTTGAGCAGTGACTCTCGAGCCCCTCACCCATCTTCAAGGAGTTTGCAGGTGAAGGAGAGGAGTGTTGGGAAGGACTCATAGCGTATGACAAGCCCTACCCCCAGAAGGCAAGGCTTACTTGACAAGATCAGTGACAAAAGGCTTCAAGACACAACGAGCTTGGCATGGCCCAGCATTTGTGGGATGTGCCCACCAGAGAAATCTGGAGACCAGATTGTGGCTGATTGGATGTTCTATCCAGGAGAGAAGGAAGGGTGGACAAGTGGCTATATCAAGGCCAGCCTGAACTCTGAGGTGTCTGCTCAAGGCTGAGACTGTTTTTTCCATCTCCCACCCCACAAACTAGGAGAATGAAGGGATGATGTTGAGTGCATGGGTAGAAAAGGAGAGACAGATAAGACAGCGAAGCTACCAGGAGAACCTGAAAGGGAAAACTCTGAAGAATCCATAAGTACCCAGGAGGAAAAGGCTTCAAAGATCTGGAGGCCCAGAGAACACATTGCAATCTTACAACAGGGCAGTCCAAAACTTTTGGGCCCCTTTCCCCTCCTCTGCCCCATACTTCAACTCCAAGAAAATCAGTAACAGCAGCTAGCAAGGGAAGGGGAGCAAAGAGGTGAACCTCACCCCTTTCTAATCCACCTCTGGGCAAGCAGGGCATGCTGGAGAGGGGAAGTTCCTACTCTTGGATGACAGTCCAAGTGTTAATTACTACACAAACGAAACATTTCCATGTACTAACTTCAAGTGAATGTGGAAGTTATTACCTGAGGATGACTGAGATAAGCCATGGGACTGCCCAGATTTTCATCTAGGGGCAAAAGAAAATTCTTCCTTTGAATAAATTTCATAGGAAAATGGGGGGGTGATGGGATGGCTTAGTGGGTTAAGCACTCACCTTGCAGCCCTGGGGACTGAGGATTGAATCCCAGCCCCGGCCCATGTGGACCCATATGCTGAACTGGGGCATGCCTCCCATGCAGGAGGTCCCAGATCCTGTTCCCACCCTGCATGGCCCCGCCCATCTGTGTGGAATGAAACCATGTTGAAAACTGATGACATACAACTATGGAGACTGCTCTGGGCCCTCCCCTTTCCCTCTGTCTCTCTCTGTCTCTGTCAAAAACAAAAAAATAATTTATAGGAAAGTGGAAGACAAATATAGTTGCATTCTAATTACATTCCAACAAGTTATTCTTGCTTAAGTCCCAGATCTAGACACAAAGCCAGCCAGCAAGGAGGACTGATGAAAGTCAGGGGAAGTTTGGCCACATAAGGACCCTTAGACTGTTCAATTGAACCCTCTCATGTGACCGATACCATGCCTGTAGTAACAGTGATGCTGCTGCTGCTGCTGCTGATAGCAAACTCTCACTGGCTCATATTTTGCCAATCCCTGTTCCCAGCTGCTAAGTCTTCATTCTTTAATCTTTACAACAGTCCTTTAGTTATTGAGCAAATATGTTAATGGTGACCTAATGCTGGGCTTGCAGTAGGGCTTAATGCTGGTAAACCAAATCCTTGTTTCATCTGATCTCCCAGCCCCAAGGAAACTTAAACAATGGGGAGGGAGTACAGAAGCAAGCCATGTACTTCATTGCCTTTTCCACCATTCTCCATACGGTCAGGTATGCTTGGCCAATATATTCCACTATCCACCCTGTCTTTTCTCGCTAGCTAAATCCTGCTCTCTCTTCACAGCCACCCTCTCTGAACTCAGTCTGAATGCCCTACAACTTTTAGCTAAGCAGATAACCTCATTTACAGAGGGAGAAGGGGCCCAGAAAAAGGAAGAGAACTAGGAGAGAGCTCAGCAGTTAAGCCCTTGCCTCACAATCGTGAGGCCCGGGGTTCGAGTCCCAGCCCCAGTTCACCCAACTCCACATGCGGAACTGTGAAGCAACTGGTAACCTCCAGGATGGCAGGGCTGTGACGGTTCTCGCGTCTCATGTGGGAGGCCCCAGATTCGGTTCCCGCCCCCTGTGGCCCCACATCCATCTGTGTGCAATACAACCATGTCACAGCTAATGATGTACAACTATGGAGACTGCTCTGAGCCCTCCCCCTTCTCTCTCTCTCTCTCTCTCTCTCTCACACACACACACACACACACACACACACACATTCTCTCAAACAATAAAATAAATCTTAAAAATAAAATAGGAGACCTATGCAAAGTCATGCAGAAGTACGTCTCTCTGGAAGGAGGATTCAGGTCCTGATACCCAATCTAAGGCAGCAACTCTGAAGCGTGTTAGGACTATGCCTGGCCATGCTCACTCCCAGAGTGAGAGTGTGTGCTCTGCGGGCATCTGACTCTACACAGTCGTGGTGGGAGACAACTAGCTTTTATTGGGGGGCTAGGACACAACAGTAGTTGGGGAGGGGTGCACTGGGCTCCGGGGTTCAGGGGCTACAGGGCAGGGGGTAAGGCCAGGGCTACATGAAGGTGAGTCGAGTAGAAGCAGGGACACCGCAGCTTTCCTTGTGTTCCTCAAACAGTTGCTCCAGAGCCTTCATGTAGAGCATGTGGTAGTGGTCAACTTCCTCTTGGGTGGGGCGGAGGCGCTGGGGTACCGGGATGGGGCGGCCCACTGCAGGAAGAGAGACAAGTGAGGCAAGGGGCCCCTGCTGCCCACACAGCGGATCGCAGCCTTCTTCCCTGGAGTTGGGCACTCACCCACAGTGGTGATGGGCGTGGGGAAGGGCAGCAGCCCCCAGGAGTTGGCTGAGAAGAGACCACGGCCCCAGAAAATGCAAGGACCAAAGCCTATGAGCTTCTTGAAGGCTGTCTGGCACAGATGCTGCCAGGAGTCTGTGGCAAAAACCTTAACTCTGAAGGCATCATTCTCCCCAAAGGAGTAAACAGGCACCAGAGAGGCCCTGGGAAGGGGCAATAATATAGAAGAGAGCTTGTCAGGTCAGCAGTTCTTGGAATACCCCAAGAGGGAGCTCTAGAGAGCAGCAACCCCCCACATACCTCATAATTCCACTTCCTAAGGCCTTTAAAGCAAATGACAGTGACTACAAAGAAAAATCTGGAAGAAGAGATTCACGCTTCCTGAGAAACAATTGTGGATTAGGCCTTCATATATGCATTTCCCCATCCAGTCTTTACAACTACACTGTTGCAAGGCAGGTATTAACTCTATTTCACAGGTAAAGAAACATGTCCAAGGTCTTGCTTTTGGGATAGTGTCAGAGAGGGATTTGAATGCCGAGTTTCTGAGCCAGAGTCCTGAGTTGAAGAACCCTGTTATTTTCACTATGATCGTGCCTCTCTTGGAGCGGGAGGAAGCCTGGAGAGTGGACACAGCACTTGGCAGAGCTGACACTCAGCGCTGACACGAACGCTCTCTAGGTAGAGAGCGCAGTGGACTTTGGAAATAGATGGTTCCATCTACAGCAGGCACGTCTAAGCTGCAGCCCACGACGGCTCTGAATGCTGCCCCATACAAATTCTTAACACACTATGAGATTCTTTATTTTTTCAACCTTTTTTGATTTTTAGCTCCTCAGCTATCATTAGTGTTAGTGCATTTTATGTGTGGCCCAAGACCATTCTTCTGATGTGGCCCAGGGAAGCCCCCAGGTTGGCCAGCCCTGACCTACAGGAACCTGGAAGTATAGGAACGGAGTCCCCCAGACACACGGACGTTCGACCATGCAGAGCAGCCTACTCACCCGTGCCTCAGTGCCAGGCGCACAAAGCCTTTGCGATTACGGAGAATGAGGTGATGCTTCTGTGGGATCGTGTGCAGGGACTCCTGGGCACCCCCAACCACAATGACAACAGCCTGCCCATGCTGAGGCTGCGACAGAATGAAGTCCAGGCTCTGGCGGCTCACAGAACAGAGACCTGCAGGCATGAGGAGGTGGGGAGCAGTCACAAACCTAGCCCCTGACCTCACCCTTTAGTGTCTGAAGGGTGAGCCTCACATCCCATTCCTTTCAAACCTCCCTACCCACCATGCCCATCTCTGTGTGTCCTCCGATGCCTGTCCCAGCAAGGATACCATAGGGCACTTGCTCCAAAACTATTCACTGACACCCACAGTGAGCCTGGGCAATGTTCAGGCCAGGGCTCTGAGCTGGGGGCGGAGGGGTGGTCACCCTGGCCAGAGGGCACTTCTACTCACCATTCGACATGAGGTAGTCTCGGTAGATTGGAAGGTAGAAGAGGCCGTTCAGACCAACTAATGAGGGTCGAAGCCCTGGGAACAGCTGGGAGAAGCCATTGCTCTCGGTGGAGAAATTACAGAAGGTTCCGATGCACATGATTCCATGTGGGTGAGAGCCAAACACATAGTTCCGGTCCGGGGGCAGCTCTATGGTCTTCACCAGCTTTGGGGGGTTGGGCAGGATAAGGGGAAGAAGACACCGAAGGCAGGGCACCAGCTGAACATTTGTTGCCCTCTGCCCCGGCAGACTGCAGCATGCATGGTCCTAGGATAGGGTCAATGGCACAAGGAGCTCGCCCCACCCCCTGCCCCACTGCCTGAGCTTAGGGGTGAATAGGTCAGGGAGGTAGGGGAGAGGGAGAAAGTAGGGTTTCTCTGGATGGTAACCTGTCACCTTGATAGAATGGTAATCTCTTAGGTGTTCCCAAATGGTCCAGTTCCTAATCCACTCTGACCGCCTTCCACCTTGGGGCAGGGATACCAGAATGGAAGATGCCCTGAAGGCCCCAGCTGCTCTCCCCACCAGCGGGACCCCTGTTCAGCTCTCACCTTGGGTGGGTGTGTCCCAGTCCAGGAACAGCCATGTCAAATAGAGAACAGGGAACAACCAGAGGGATGTGAAGAGGAGGAAGAAGAGAAGAAGAAAGAAGAAAGGGCCTGGGGAAAAGATGAGAAAGAAAAAGGAATTGGTGTTTGAAACTCAGTCATTCCGTGGGCTCCTCCACCCTCAGGGACCATAGCCTGGGCCATCCCCCAGCCCCACGTCTGGCCGTCCACCTCTCCCTTTGCACTTGGGGATCCAAGCAAGTGGAGCGCCAGCCTTTCTCCCGCATAGACCCTTCTCCCTGCTTGGACCCCAGGCACCCACGTCTCTCCCAGTCCTCTCACCAATGAAGAAGAAAGTGAGCACGAATTGGTAGGCGCTTACGGCTTCTAGCCATTGTTTCTTCAGGGTTTTCATGGTGCAGGGGGCAGCGGGAAGGTGGAGATTCCTGTCCCAGTAGCTCCTGAGGGCAGATGGCAAGTGATGGAAGTTTCTGTGTGCGCCTGGGAGCCAAGCCCCTGGGACCTCCCAGGATTGCGTGTGTACGGTGTAGATGGGGAGATGCTTGGATCTCCAGGCTATTCTCAGACTGATCTTTGTACTGACTGAGTCTGGCTGGCTGATGGGCGGGTCTGGCAGGGGGATGTACTAGGTCGGTGTGGAAACTGAAGTTTGGAGCCCCAGCCAGCAGCCCTACTGAGACGGTCTGATCCCCCGTGCAACGGAGCAGGCCTCTGACGTGTCTGTTTGCAGGTCTCCGGGAGAGTCAAGGCCACTGGGAGCCGGCCAGGTGCA
Organism: Craseonycteris thonglongyai; assembly: GCA_004027555.1. Lineage (NCBI taxonomy): Eukaryota > Metazoa > Chordata > Mammalia > Chiroptera > Craseonycteridae > Craseonycteris > Craseonycteris thonglongyai. Next base: position 22,921 of record PVKE010018639.1, read on the forward strand.
GGGGTTGGGGGTTGGGGTGGGGGCTGGGCCGCGGCCGGGGGGTGGGGTGGGGGGTGGTGGTGGTGGGCTGGGCCGCGGCCGGGGGGTGGGGGTGGGCCTCCCCCCTGCCGAGCACAAACACAGACACACTGCCCATCGGTTTCAGCCTTTAATTCCGCCCCGGCCTGGCCCCCGGTCCGTGAGGGGGCAGGGAGCCGCTCGCAGGTCGGGGCGCCTAGGTGAGGACGAGGTGCCGGTGCGCAGGGACCCCGTAGCGCGTCTTGTGCGCTTCGAAGAGCCGGGTGAGCCGCTCCACGTACAGCGCGTGCAGCGCGTCCACCTGCGCCCGGCTGGGCCGTGGGCTCCGCGGCACTGGGATCGGGGCCCCCACTGCGGGCGGAACAGAGGCCGGAGGGCAGCCGCTGGGATGTGCCCTACTTCCCGCCTCCCTCCCTCCCACCTGCCAGGAGCCTCGGGGACCAGGGCCATCCCGGGGGGCGAGGCCCGTGCGTGGCCCAGGCACTGGGAGCGAGGGGGCGGGCGGGGCTCACCGACAGTGTGGATGGGGGTGCGGAAGGGCAAGAGGAGGCCCAGGCGGCCGTGGAACAGCGGCAGGGCCACGCTCAGCAGCGGCTGCAGCGCTTCCTGCGCCCACCGCACCCACGAGCCTGGAGGGTTGGGCAGCTGCTGGAAGAGCTCGTTCTCCCCGAACGAGAAGACAGGCACCAGGGAGGCCCTGGGGGAGCAGAGGCGCGTGAATACGGGCCGCACGGGGCACTGTGCTTTTCCCCACCACGGCAGGCAGTGCGGGGGTGCCAGGGCCACCGACCCTTCCTCACCCGTGTTCCAGTGCCAGCTTGATAAATCCCTTCTGATTTCGGATTCGCAAGCTCAGCGCTCCGGGCTTTGCCTCCAGCGCCTCCAGGGGCCCGCCCACGGCCAGGACAGCCACTTGGCCACCCCCAGGCCGAGACAACAGGTAGGTGGCGCTGGCCTTGGTAGAGGACACTAAACCTGGGGGGGGGGGAAGGCAGAGCCTGGGTCCCTGAGAAGAGAGCAGAGGCAGGAGGGCACCGAGTAGGGAGAGCGAGGACCAGGAGCCCTCACGATGAGGGGCAGGCAGGTAAGAAGTGACACCAGGGACTGGGGTGGTGAGTCCCGGCTCCCCCTTCCTCACCACACAGCATGATGTAGTCCCGGAAGAGAGGGAGGTGAAACCAACAGGGTAGCATGAGCAGGTGCGGCTGGAGGCCCGGGAAGAGGCGGGAGAAGCCGGTGGCCTCTGTGCAGAAGTTGCCGAAGGCCCCTGTGACCAGGACACCGTGAGGATGAAAGCCGAAGAGGTAGTTGTGGGAAGGATCCAACTCTGCAGTTTTAATCAGCTGCGGGGCAGAAGGATCACATCCCATCCCCACCGTGAGACTGGACTTCTGGGGATGACTGTCAGGCTCTATTCTGAAGCCCCACCCCCAGCCAGCACACTCTTCCTGGGGGGCCCTCACCGACATGGGGAAGTAGTCCCGGAAATGCCTCCAGATGGCCCACTTTCGAACCCAGGCACATCGGCGGCCTCCCGTCTGCGGTGTGTCCCTATCCGCGTAGAGCCAGAGCAAGTAGAGGGCCACTAGGATCCAGGCCCGGCTCATGGATACAAGGAGCACCGCCGCCAGGCACACCTGCGCTGGAGGATGAGGGAGGGGGGTTGTCTCAGGACCTGGGGTTAAGCCTCGGGTCTTCCCCAGGCCCTTCTTGCCCTGTCCCACTCCTCCGGGACCGGGAGGTCCCTGCCCCACCTCCCTCCCTTACGGTAATAGGAAAGCAGCGCGTCAGGTGTGTGTGGGTGTCATGTCCAGGGCTTTAGGGACTCACCCAACCCCAAGAAGGAGAAGACCCATTGCAGGACAGCAAACACCTGGAGACACCATCGGAGGTGGCTGGCCCAGGCCGGCATTCTAGGGAAGTCAGTCACACAGGGCCGCCATGTGCCCTTAAGTACACCCCTTCCGGCCCACCCCATTGGCCTTGACCCCTGGCCCCTGGCTCCTGCCTGCTGCTGTCCCTTTTGCTGACTTATGAACTAGGTCGAGCTTGTCCGACCTGTGGCTCACAGGCGGCATGTGCCCCAGCCAGCTTTGAAATGCGGCCCAACACCAATTCGTAAACTTACAGCATTGAGATATTTTTGCAACAATTTTTTTTTTTTTTTGGTGATCAGCTATTGTTAGTGTTTGTGTATTTTGTGTGGCCCAAAACAATTCTTCCAGTGTGGCCCAGGGAGGCCAAAAGGTCGGACAGCCCTGCACTAGACTCTGATGGGCCCTGGCAGGAAGGGTTAACTACTACCTGAGCTCAAGGAAGTGGGAGGGGGTGTGTGACCAGGAGCTTGGGGGTGAGGAAAGTTTGGACTTTGTGCAGGTCAGGACCTCCCACCTCTGTGAGGAGCCAGCTAGCCTGTCTGGGAGAGAGGTGTGTACCATGAACGGCAGGGCTCCCAATACAAGAGAATAGCTGCAACCCCTTATGAGAAGTCACTAGGCCTGGCCCCTAAGGAACAGCCTAGGACAGTGGGGGGCTGCTCCAGAGGGAGGGGCTTTGTAGGAAAAGCTAAGGATTGGTGAGCCGCTCAAGAGAGGGTGCACTGTATTGTGGGCACACCCTCCAACTGGGCTGGAGCCAGTCCTGTCACCCTACACCTCCACAGAGGTGGCACCTGCTCCAGGTGAGAGAATGTCACTTTTGGAAAGTCTGACGCACATCCCATCCTATGCCTCTATTAGGCGCTCTCCTAGCATAAAATACTTTTCCTTCATCACGACGGTGTTTCTGATAAAGGTCTCCCCTAAGCTGTAAGCAACAGGAAGGCAGGTAACGTGCTCATCACTGTAGCCCTAGGGAAGGGTGCCTGCAGAGGGGAGATGCTCTATAAATGAACGGTCCCACTGTAGGGGACAGGATATTTCAAGTGTTTTCTTCTGCCCCTGCTCAGCCCACGGGGCATGTGATGAAGGTGGTGGGGACCAGGGTGAGATGGACTTAAAAGCCTGGCCAGAGAGATGCTCAGTCCACATGGTGAGGTGACCCACCCACTCAAGTGACACCCCCCACGCCCCACCCAAGGAAGGAAGGCTTCATAGGGGAAGTTTTCCTGGGGCTCTGGGCAGGCGGCAGAAATAAGGTATGGATGGCAAGTGAGGTGTCAAAGGCAGGAATCGTCCCAGGACAGGTGAGCAGGCTGTTTGGTTTCTAAAAGGCTTTTCTTCCTCAAGGGAAGAGTTGGGAGCTAAATTCAGCAAGGTAGGCTGGTACAAAGCTGGGGAAGATCAAGCTGAAGGGGTTGTCCTCAGGGCTCCTCAAGGGGTCTCCACAAGGGCTTGATGGTCCCCCGAGGCTGGAAGCAAGACCTGCTCACAGGAGGTCTCTGCTCTTTGCCAAGGCTGCTTCACATTCCTCTTCCAGGAAGTTTTCTTGGAATGACCCATGAGGGTTTCCCCTTTCCTGGTACCACCCAACTAAAAGCTTAGATCCCGGAAGCCACAGTGAGGCCCAGCCTGCGTTCCTTACAGCACACATGCTCCAGGGAGCCCTCCTTCCCTGAGCACTGTCCCTGGAGCCCAGCGAAGGGCTTGCCACCCTTCATGTAAAAGGAAAGAATCCATGGAGTAATGAAAGAAGGGGGCGGGGAGCGGTATTCATCTGAACTTGAAAGTGAAGTCCTTGTGGTTTGGCTCTTCTCAGGCACTGCCTCAGCTCAGGCAATAAAGGGCAGTGAGAAATGGGGTCCAGGGAAACTTCCAGGCTCCCATACAGTTCTAACATTCTGCTTCTTTCGCTCTTCTCTGTTGTTTTTCTTTGGAATAACTCTGGGTCTCCCTCTACTCCGGGTGGCAGGAAGGGGTACCAGGTCAATTGGTCAACGAAAGATGATAAATGGACTCGAGAGTTACAAATCCTCTTTTATTGGGAGGGAGGCTCAGAAACAATAAGTTATTACACAAGGACCCCTCCACCCACCCCTACCCGCCCCCCCCCCAAAAAAAAACCCCTCCTGTGAACGCTTGGGAGCTGAGGGGAGGGGTAGGGGGCTCCAGGAGCTTCCTGAGAGGGCTGTTTGTGTGTGTGGGAGGGGGGATGAGGAGACACATTCAGTCCCAGACACACCAAAAGTACACTTAGGACGTGAGAAGCCAGATAGACCCCACTTCAAGGAGGGGCACAAGAAGGCACGGTGGCAAGAGAGGTTTGACAGAGTGGTTGAGTATCAGGGGTCGACAAAGGACACCATGATGTAGCGAGTGCCCCTCGTGGTGGGCAGCCCCTCGTGGTAGTGGGTGAGACGGCCAGGGTGCAGGAGCCCCCAGCCCTTCCGCGGGGCTGAGACCACGCAGTCATAGCGTAGGAAGCGGCAGCCACCTCCCTGGGAAGGGGAGAAGGGGACAGAGGGGAGAGTGAGCGGACACAGGTGTGGGGGTAGGCAGATATGAGGGCATGAGAGACAGACCAGGGATAAGGGAGGGAGGACACAGAGGGTTTGGGGTGTCAGCAGACAGGGAGACACAGGAGAAAGGGAGAGGCAGCCAGCCTGGCAGTGGTCCAGAGTGTACAGCAGCAAAGTAACTGGGAAACAGGCAGAGGGCAGGCCAGGGGCAGGGAGGGCGACTGAGGGCTGTGTGCAGGGCTATGAGGGGGAGGAGCACAGGGTCCCAGGGGAAGTGTGTGTATGTGTGTGTGAGCGCACTCATGAGTGTTCCTGCAAGGGCCCTAGCAGTGCCCTGAAGTGGGAGGGCGTGAGGAACTCACCTCATAATCCAGGCCCTTGTGGTTAAGGGCAACGTTGAGAGTGAAGGTGGATGAGTCATGATGTGGCCGCAGCGAGGGCTGCTCATCTGGCCGGTAGCGGACCACGAAGTTCATCACTGCCCGGGTCTATGGGGACACGAGAAGAGGCTGGAGGGATGGCGCTCAGGTGCAGAAGGCTTTCTAGGGAGGTGACAGCCTCTGTCAGGGAGGGGGAGTGGCTGCCCCCTGTTCTATGTCTTTCCACGGGGCCCCAAATGCTATAGGGGCTGAAAGGCGCTGCTCGGAGACTTCCGGTTGGGACTGGGGTATGGGAGGTGCAGAGGGCAAGGGTGGCAGGAGCAGTGGCCCACCTTGGTGTGGTAGCCTGGGAACAGGGTCTCAGTCATGGGCCCCACGTATGTCCTCAGCAGCTGTAGCCACTGGTCCTCATAGCCCACTTGCTTCATATGGATGTCCACAGTGGGCACGTTCTCGTAGCCTCCAGCCAGCCTCGAGTCCTGTGGGTGTGGGCACTGAGCCCCTGACCGGGCGTGCCAAACCCCCCCTCTTATTCCCAGCTTTAATGTCTCAACTGGAACAACTCAACTGCTTTGGGGCTTGACTCACTCCTATGGGCTTTTGAAGTCTCAGCTAAGATGTCTCTTCTGTGAAGACCCCTTAATGCTCCCACATGTGGACCAAGGGCCCTTCCTGTGGCTCCCCCAGCACCTGGCAGCCGCAGGTGAGAGGGCAGAGCTTGGCCTACACAAGCCATCAGTGTACCTGCACTGCCTCGGTCAGTGGCAGGCATTTAAGGCCTGCTCAGTTCTTGAATGAATCAGTGAATGAATGAATGCAGTTGTGCCCCTGTGGACCCCCTCCCCTTGGGGACCCTGCTCTGTTCTCACTCCCTGATACAAATTTCTCTACATGAGACCCAGCACCTGCCTCCTCCTGGTGCCCTCCCTCCTCCCCTGCCCTAGCCCCTCTCACCTCATGCCGGCCTCCTGACCACTGGCCGTAGTGCTCCATTTCCTCCACCAGCTCATCGCACATTTGGTCTGACAGCAGAGGGAACCAGTACACATCTGGGCAGGGCTGAAGACAGGGCAAGGGAAGAACAGGGTTGGGTGACACTCAGGGACCAGCAGCCAACAGATGTGAGAAAAAGCAGGGAGCAGAAAGGGAAGCCAGTGCAAAGGAAACCATCAACAAAGCAAAGAGGCAACCAACCAACTGGGAAAAAATATTTGCAAACAATGCCTCTGATAAGGGGCTAATATCAAAAATATACAAAGAACTTGTATAACTCAACAAGAAAAAAACAAGGAGTCCAATTAAAAAATGGGCAGATGACCTTAACAGACAACTCTCTCACGAAGACATACATATGGCCAACAGATATATGAAAAAATGCTCCACTTCACTAGCAAGTAGGGAGATGCAAATAAAAACCACAATGAGATACCATCTTACACCTGTTAGAATGGCTGTAATCAACAAGACAAGGGATAACAAGTGCTGGAGAGGCTGTGGACAAAAAGGAACCCTCATACACTGCTGGTGGGAATGTAAACTGGTACAACCACTATGGAAGGCTGTATGGAGATTCCTCAAAAAATTACGAATGGAA
>PVKE010018640.1:0-29304 GCA_004027555.1 Craseonycteris thonglongyai
CCCCCCCCCCCCCCCCCCCGGTGATGTTCCCAAACATTCTACCTAGTTTTTGTAGAAGAAAACTTTTTTAAAATTCAGATTTCACCAGTTTATGTAATATTTAATTGGTACATAGCATTCAGTAACAAGTAAAAATGGTATAAGCAGGATTGGAATCAAATACAAATGACTTCTGGCATTGATATTATTTGACCAGAGGGATTGAAAACATAGGGTGATACTAGAAATTGACTTTGTATTGACTGCAAGCTGTCAGTGTGCCATGGTCATGAGTCAATGTCTTTTTACAGACAAAATAGAGACTATCAGTTAATCTAGCACTTAGCTAAGTGGAGAATGAAGTGCTTTTACTGGGTTTTGGAAGTAAAATTGATAGGACAGGCCTTGATGTGGAGTGAGTGAAGGGAGAGTCCCAAAGATGCCTCCCATATTTGTGGTGTAAGCAATCATAGGAAGAAGGAATTACTATTCTTTTAAAAGATTTATTTTATTGTTTTGGAAGAGAGAAAAAGAGACAGGGAAGGGGGAGGGCCCACATCAGTCTCCATGGTTGCATGTCATTAACTTTTTTTTAAAGATTTACTTAAAGATTTATTCATTTTTTTATTGTTTTTGACAGAGACAGAGATACAGAGACAGAGACAGAGAGAAGGGGGAGGGCCCATAACAGTCTCCATGGTTGCACATCATTGGTTTTTCCACATAGTTTCATTCCACAGATGGGCACGGGGCTGCACAGGGCAGGAACTGGTCTGGGGTCTCACCCCAGTGAGAACTGAACTGGGGGCACTCCCCAGGTCAGTGTATGGGTCCACACGGGCTGGGGCCGGGATTTGATCCTCGGTCCCCAGAGCTGCAAAGTGAGTGCTTAACCCACTGAGCCATCCCAGCTTCCCCATTAGTTTTTTATGTAGTTTCATTCCACACAGGTGGGCGTGGGGACTGTGCAGGGTGGGATCTGGGCCAGTAGCCTGCTACGTTGAGGCACATCCCTGCAAGCCAGGGCCTCTCGCATGGGAAGGACACCCCAGTTCAGCATATGGGTCCCCACAGGTTGGGGCTGGGATTTGATCCTCGGACCCCAGGGCTGCAAGGCGAGCGCTCAACCTGCTGAGCTATCTTGGCATTCCCAAGAAGAAGGAATTATTTATCAAAATGGGTGGGAAGATGGGAGATAGGGTCCAAATGTAGCTTTAAGCTTAAGCTGACACTCAAGTGTCAATAGTAAATAGTCCGTTGCCAGTGAAGCCCCCAACTTTAGAGAGGGCTTGGCTTGCTTGGCTTGAGGAGCTGGGGGTCTTTAATAAGGCACAGTGGCCCATGTGCCAGACCAGATCGTACAGAACACGCATTCATGGTGGCTGGAGGCTGTGTGGTGAGAGGGAGGGTCTGAATCATGCTTGAGTAAGTGATGTAGCTGCAGAAATAGCGTGATTGTCAGGGGCAAGATCAAGGTGAAGCTCCAAATGCAAGAACTAACCAGATGCCCCATTTTACAGGAGACAAAAATCAGTGGCACTTCTTAATTTTAAACAGTACATATGGAGAGCCTACTGACACCTTAAATTTAGCCCAGTGAGATTAGGCTCACCATATATATTGTTTAAAATGGGACAGTACTGTTTTCTGTACCATTTAAATGAGACGTCTGGTCAGCCTCGCATGTGAGAGTTCCTGATACACAGTCACCCAGGCATAAACAATTAATTTGATTTTCTGTAAGTGTAAATGCACTTTTCATCACACCACCTTGGTGCATGGATACTCTTGTAATCAGTGGGCAGCCTGTGTTGGTGTGCTAGGCTAAAGAAAGCAATTTTGAGTTCCCTATTAAGGACTGAACTGCTGACCTTGGCCTTATTAGAATAACATTATTCTGTAACAAAATAAACAAAGTCTGATTCTACCAATTTATCATCAGCACACAACAATATAGACATTTGTTATCACCAGTGCCCTAGATTTGTATTGATGTGTGAATCATCCAATTGTGTTGCAATTCGTATTGAAAACACAATATGTTCAGAAACTGCTGGAAATTATAATTAGATCTGAAAGCATTCTGTCAATCAAAATGAATATTGTTGTTTAACCCAGCTGAGTTAAGAGGCACATTGCAATAAGGAAGGAAATGTTTATTTTTAGTCGATGGGTATAGCTAATCTGGCTCCCCCAGTGTAGGGGTGTTGGGATGTGATCTGAGAGCTAATGTGCTCAGCAGTCACGTGGTGGCTGTGAAGTAATTTCAGACACACCAGACTGAAGAATCTCATTGATTTCCCATTTTCTGAAAGTCTAGGAAGCTGAATCTGGTTATATTTGCCTTTTGAGGAGGCAGTCTCTTTAAGCATAGTTTCTTCCTTCTGATAGGAATATTTATATATTGAGTATTATAACTGAAAGTAACAACCACTGATTTTGTGAAGGGGCTTGACCCCTTCTCACACAGTGAGTTTCTTCAGTGTCATAAACTTTAATGCACACATATTTGATGCTTATTAATGTGGTTTTTTGTTTTTTTTTTTACTTTAAGCATCTATTTTTAAAATCGTCCCTGAAAAAATAATCTTATATATGAGAACTGTCAGTTTCTCATGTTTATAAAACAACTTTTTTCATTTTATATTTACAAGCAGCCATATGATTTACCATATTCTTCCACCAACTGCTGTTCTTTTTGATCTCCTTTCTCAGGGTTTGGGGCTACCATTCAGTCCCTTGCCGAAGCCAAAAAAACTGGGCTTCATCCTTGACTTTGACTTTTCTCTTCTTTACTATCAATATATAGCTCATTCTAGAATCCGTTTAGTACTCTTTATTTCTATAGCCACTATCCCTTTGCCCTATTTCATTGCAGTGGTTTTCTGCATTATTTCTTTCTGTCACTACGTTTCAATCCATTCTCCCAACTTTAGTCAACATAACGTATAATCATGCCATCTCTGCTTAAAACAGCAGTGGGCTTGCCCTTGGCATAAGAAACAAACTACTTAGCATGTTGTAGAAAGTGTTTCAAGGCTTGACATTGTCCGATCTCTCCAGCTTCAGAATCACCTATTAGTCCCTCATGTTCTAAGCTCCAGGAATACAGAAACTTAATTTCTGTTTCTAAATGTTACGTAGTTGTATGGTCTCTCAGCCTTCACACACGATCTTCACCTGGTTTAGATCACCATTTTCCTACCTTCTGGTCTTGCATTTCCTGCATTTAGTGCACAGAGGACATCTTCCCTGAGCACCTGAGGATAGGTGTTCATAGCAGCCGTTTTATCATGTATGGCACTTTTTAACTCTTCACTGCTATTGCTTGTTGACTTGTTTGGATCTGCTGATAGATTATAAGGGATGAAGCCGTATCTGTTGTTCTGATTATTTATTGTCACACATTTCAGGTTTGTTGTGGTATCATCTTGCTTCCAGGAATCAAAATCTGTTCAGGTTATTATTTATGAAAACACTCAAACCTTCATGGCATATGTTTTGTATACCCGTGATCATTATATATGCTCATGGGTTTTATGGGACAGAAACTTGGACACAGCATAGTTCAAATTGGGAGATGGTTTGTCTTTTTGCTCCCTGGTGTCTGAGGCATTAGTTAGAAACACTAGAAGGGCGGAGACTGCTTTATAATGGCTAAAAGATAAAATCATCTGAAGGATTCTTAACTCCTGTAGTTTTGATTAAGTCCAATTTATTTATTTTTTTCTATTGCATATTTTTTTTGTTGTCATAGCTAATAAAACATTGCCTAACCCAAGATTATGGAAATGTACTCCCTCAGGCTGTTGCGATAGTGCCCACATACTGAGCCTCTATCCTCAGGAAAAAACATCTTGTTACTCATCGCTCTTTCTTATCTTCCAATGGAAAACACACACCAAAATCTAGTCCTTTTCTTGGTTTTGGTAACTCATATTCCTTTGAGAACTGCTTGAAAAGCAACTTGGCTAATGTCACAGTCAAAAGCATCTGAGGAATGTATACGTGAGTAGAAAGAACTCTATGCATGTTAGGAAGATGGTGTTTCCCAGACAAAGAGACAAGTTATGATATTAGTGATGTTAGAAGCCACCTGCTTACACAACCTCATTAAATCAAGCAATTGTGTAATTTGTGTTGAAAATTCATCAGTTTTGATTCACGGAGAAATCATTCCAGAAAATAAGATCCAAATCTCTAGTAATATCTTTGGAATTGACTATACAAGTTAGGGTTCACTTAAAAAAACAAACAAACAATGAATTACTATCACGCATTTAAGCAAATACATGCATTTATTTGAAGTTTATGGTTTAGTTTCCAGTAATGAAAGGAATACAGCAAACCAAGCTTCAGACAGACCAGAACCAGGCATATCTATGTGGCTCTAAGGACTAGAAACATTTTAATCATATTTCTTGGTCAGTTTCATAGGAGATGTAGCTTCAAATTGCTTACTCTGCCCTTGCATTACCTTGCTTGCTATTTAAGAACCAGTATTTCAAGTTGCCCCCACACCTCATCTATATATGGCAAAAGAAAAGAACCCACACTAAGATCTTTAGGCACTCCTTGGGGGTCTGAAGTGGGGGGTGGGGGCATAGCATCTTCATTTACTACTCCACCAAGAAATCACGTATGGAAGAAAAGTGGTTTTCTAAAATAAAACTGGATACTGTTAGCAGAGCAAAAGGCTATCAGGCAGCTCTAAGGCAAGAGCTATGCATTATGCTGATATTGTTCATAAATTTAGAGGCTTAAAGGCAGTGTGGCTTTGCATAATTAGTTCTGCTTTTGCTCATAGATTCTTGTTAAAAGAGTGTGTAACCATAGTAGAGCTTATAACTAAATGAATATAGGTGTTTTAGAACTTTATTCATAGTTTGAGTCATTGTAATACTATGTTTAGCCCAATATGTAGCAAATAAAATTGATTTTAAAACAAGCATTGTCTTTGAAATAAAAATTGATTTAGGGTTGCTACCAGTTTAAACAGAGGATGTGGGGATTGAACCTAATTAATGTAGTTAAATATAAAAATAAACTATAACCCTAAGTCTAATATTAGTAGGACAACTTGAAAATTTAGTTATGATATCAATAGACATACATTTGCCTTTAAAAGCTACAGAGTGTTTAAGGGTGCCAAGGTAATTCTCTGGGGAAGAAGAATCTTTCCAACAAATGGTGCTGGAACAATGAGCTCTACACATGTACAAGAATGATCTTGGGTCCTACTTAATACCGTATTCAGAAATTAACTCAAAATGGATCACAGACCTAAATGTAAGAGCCACAACTATAAAACCCTTAGAAGGAAACTTAGGAGTAAAATTTCATGATCTTGGATCAGGCAATAGTTGTTTAGCTAGGACACCAAAAATATAAGCATCAGAAAGAAAAATAGATAAATTAGTCTTTAAAAAAATTAAAAAGTTTTGTACTTCAGATGATATTAAGAAAGTGAATCAACAACCCCCCAAAAGGAGAAAATACTTGCAATTTATATATCTGATAAGTATCTAGTATCCATGCTACATAAAAAACTCCTACAGTTCAACAATAAGATAACCCAATTAAAATAGGTAAAATATTTGAATATATATTTCTCTAAAAAAGATATACAAATGTCTAGTAGTACCTAAAACATTATTAGTTATCAGGGAAATACAAATCAAGACAGCTATGAAATACCACTTTACACCCACTAGGTTGGTTGAAATCAGGAAGAGAGACAATAACAAGTATTGTGGGGAGGTGGCAATGTGGAACCCTTAAACATTGCTGGTCTGCTTATAAAATGGTGCAGTCACTTTGGAAAACTGTTTAGCAGTTCCTTGATATGTTAAGCATTGAGTTACCATTTGACCCAGCAGTGCCACTCCTAGATATATACCCAAGAGAAATGCAAACCTATGTCACACAAAAGCCTGTATATGAATGTTTATAGCAACATTATTCAAAGTAGCCAAGAAGTGAAAACAACCCAAGATACTCAGCAGTTGATGAATGGATAAACAAAATATGATATATTCATAAAATGAAAAGTTATTTGGCAATAAAAAGGAATGAAATAGATACATACCACAATAGATATGAGCTTTGAAAACATTATGCTAAGTGAAAGAAGCCAGCCACAAAGGCCGTATATTGTGTGGTTACTTATATGAAATGGTTAGATGAGGCAGATCCCCAGAAACAGGAAGTTTAGGTTAGTGGTTGCTAGAGACTAGATGGATGAAGGAATGACTGGTAAGTCTACAAGGTTACTTTCTGAGGTGACAAAAATGTTCTGAATTCATGTAGTGGTGATGAACGTGTGGGGGACAAATAGATTTTTCTCTACCCTTCTAGGTTCTTTTACCTGGTCTAATAGCTAAATCAACATGAGACATATTAAGAAAAAACAACCAAATATAATTACATATGTACATATGGGAACTAGAGACTCCACATACATGAGAGGTTCAGAAACTAGTTAAACTAAGGTATTTATGGCATTCTGTGCTGAGCTGAGGTAAGGGCCTGGGGGGCTTCAGAGGAGAGAAAGATCATTTGCAGGATGATAATAAGAACAGATGTTCAATAATTAAAGTTTGCCCTGCCATATATATATATATATATAAAATATCTAAAATATATCTAAAAATATAATATAATTAATAAATATAATATACAACATATAATATTACACATATACACACATTGGCTGTCTGGAAAACATCCAGCCATATAACTGTTCTTGTTATATTTAAAATGGTTGGATTTTTTCTGAACAGTCCTCATATATAGGTTATAAAAGATTACTTCTGGTAATAATTATTATTATGGGTAGGGCCCTACATTAAAATTCTTTAAGGGAGAGGTAAAAGTTTCACATGAACCTGCAGGATCTCGATTGCCTTTCGCTCAAAATATTTCACATGTCAAAGTAGCACATCTTGGAATGCCTGTCTGATTCCCTTCAGTTGAACAACTCCATAAATATTCTAAAAAACACTGGCTGGTGTCCTTTAAAAGGATGAGTTTTGTGTTGTGTGAATTATATGTCAATAAAACTCTTTGGGGAAAAAAAGAAGACAAGAATACAATCAGAATGTAGTCTTGTTTCTCTATTTCATTACAAGAAGAGGGCATTTTTAGTCTTGATTTTCATGAGTGATATGATTTCCTGGCACATACAGTAATTTTGGTCTTTTGCTGCCTTTGGGTGCAGTGCATGAAGTTCTGGCCTTCTCATTCTGAAGCTGTAACTGGAAGAAGGAAGAACAGAATATCACTTAGTAAAAATCTGCATGTGATTGCAATGGACAAGCATTAATTGAGCACCTAGTAGATGATAGCCCATGTGTTAGACTAAACATGCACTGATCGTTGGGATCACATTCATTATTCAAGATACTCACTTGCTTAGAGCCTCCATTCTCACCTCTGCTGACAAAATTGCTAGAGGTCGGAGGAGAGGAGGGACCTTCTCTATTCTACATTGACATTTAATGATATTTCAACAGATTTACTAAAGTGCATAAAAACATTTATTAATTTTCATATTAAGAATAACTTTATTCACTTACTTTCATGATTGAATGCTATAATTTTTGAAGTTCTAATAGCTAGTGGCTTATTTGCTATTTAGAGTAATGTAATAACATTACACATTTTTTTTGCCTGTACTGTATTTTGTATTTTGTTAATAAGAGACATAATCTTTTTATAAATATTTAAATAATTTTTAAAAATATGGTCTATTTTTAATCTGCATGTTCAAAATAGTTTGAATTTAATTCTGTATTGGAATAAAAGTTATAACATTCTGTTTTATTTTACTTGGTAATAATTGACATTATCATGCATTATAATTTAATTCAGCTACAAGCAGACAATATATTTTCTTCATGATGATAGTTCTTTCCTAATCTCATACATCCTTTTTTGAAGGGGGAGAGGGTTGAAAAATCTGTACACTATTGCTTATATACAGAGATATAAAAATGAGATATCCATACATTATTTTGACATATATATTCAATAACTAAAATACAGTTGTCAAAAAAGGGAGTTAAAGCAAACTGTGTAAATGATTTCAGTGACGAAGTAGAAAGAATATGAAGTGTAAGAATTAAGTTTGTGAACCTGCCACCGTGCACTTATGTTGGCAGCACTATACAAAGAACTCGGTAAGGTTTTGTTACCTTGGTATATCAGTGTCTCACAGCTGTGGTGGTGCCTTGCTGAGTGGCATTCATTATTGTTGTGTGTTTTTGTGTGTTGTCATGAGAATGTTGGAGCTTGAGTTAGAGCAACGACTAAACATTACATTTCTTATTCAACTTGGCAAAAGCAGAACTGAAATCAGGGACATGTTAGTCCAACTTTATGGGGATAATACCACGTGGATGATGGGTGTACAAATGGATTTAATATTTTTATGAGGGGAGAGAAATTGTCACTGATAAGGAGATATCAGGGCATCCAGTAACAAAGAGTACTGATGAAAACATTGCAAAAATTGGTCAAATGGTGCATCAAAATCATTGGCTGACTGTGAGAAGCATAGCAGATTGAGTAAACATTGTTAGAAAAGCAAGAAAATCTGAACTGAAAATACTGGCATGAGAAAGGTGTGTGCAAAAATGGCCCTGAAGGAGTTCACTGATGAATAAAAGAAAAGGAGGAAGTTTGCCAAGACCTTTTGGAGAGGCAAGACAATGTTTTGGGTCACGTTATCATTGGTGATGAAACATGGGTGTACCAATATGACCCTGAAACAAAGTGTCAAAATGCACAATGGAAGTCAGCCAATTCTTCACGACCAAAAATACTTTGTCCATCCAAATCAAGAATCAGAACGATGTTGCTAACCTTTTATGGTATCAGAGGGATTGTTCATTATGAATTTGTGCCAACTGGGTAAACAGTCATCCAAGTTGACTATTTGGAATTGCTGAAAAGGCTGCATGAAAATGTTAGATGCAAACCATCTTAACTTTTTGCCAGCAACTCATGGCTCTTGCATCACGACAATGCACCAGCTCTTGTAACACTGTCTGTGGAGCAGTTTTTAGCCAGTAAACAAATAACTGTATGGGAACACTCTCCCTACTCACCTGATCTGGTTCCTAATGACTTTTGTCTTTACCTGAAGATAAAAGAAGCAGTGAAAGGAAGACATTTTGATGACATTCAGGACTTCAAGGGTATATGGCAACGCTCTGATGGCCATTACAGAAAAAGAGTTCCAAAACTGCTTTGAAGAGTGGACTAGGCCCTGGGGTCAGTGCATAGCTTCCCAAGGGCAGTACTTCAAAGGTGACTATAGTAGGGGAAGCCTGGATGGCTCAGTGGGGTAAGTACTTGCTTCGTAGCCCCTGGGACTGAGGATCGAATCTTAGCCCCGGCCCGTGTGGACCCATATGAGGTGTGTTTCCTGTGCAGGAGGCCCCCAGTTAGTTTCTTGCCCCCAGGTTCGGCCCCTGGCTCAAGGGGGCGCACCTCCCAGGTGGGAGACCCCCAGCCCAGTTCCTGTCCTGTGCAGACCCGCCCACCTGTGTGGAACAAAACCATGTTGAAAACTAATGAAGTTCAACTATGGAGACTGTTCTGGGCCCTCCCCCTTCTCTCTGTCTCTGTCAAAAACAATAAAATAAATCTTAATAAAAAAAGGTGACCATAGTGATATTCCGCAGTGAAGTATGTTGTACTTTTTCTAGGATGAGTTCATGAACTTAATTGTCATACCTTCTAAGTTTAAGATCAATGTAAAAGAACAGGTTTGGAGATACTTTGTTATGTTTTTATGTCTTTAGCTGCTTTATATCTGCTAATGGAATTTGGTAGTTTTTTTTTCTCCCCTCCAAAATGACATCACATAATCTCCTTTACAATCTCCCTGTTTAAACCCCTGGACTATATATGATTAAGTGGATTATACCTGCCCTTTCATACCTTGTGCCTTTGTTCACTTTCTTTCTTCCCAAGTTTCCCTCCTAGTTTTACTCTGTGATAGATAATGAGTAAGACAGCAGGATACAAAGATGAATTAGAGATCGTAACACAGATCCTAAGCTTCTTGGGGAAGAGGACACACAGGCTTTGAAGTTGGATAGGACTGAGGGATTGATTTAAGATTTTGCAGTTGCTAGCTGTGTGACTTTGGGCAAGGTCTTAGCCTGAGAGACAGCTTCCTGTGTATGAAATGAGAATTACATCATCTACTTTGGAGAGTTGCCAGGAGATTTAGACAATAAATGAATATATTTCTTTATTTTTTTTTCAGTTACAGTTGACATTTAATATTACTTTATATTATGAATTTGGAAATTTTGAATTTTATGGATCTGTGCTATTTAGTAACTTTTAAAAAAAAGTAAAATATTAAGAATACTCTTTAATGTATGTTCATGAAATCAACTGCATGCACTTATGCATGTAGTATTAAACAGCATGGCTTATATTATAAGTACTATAGTCTTATTTGAAATATATGAAACCATAGAGTAATTCCTTCACTTAATAAAATCACACGTCTGATTCTGTTGAGAAAGATTTGATTAGTTTTCACAAATAATCTATGCTCCAAGATGGCTGGACTATATTTTACTTTATCTTAATATGTTGGTTGACCAAAAATATAAATGTGGCCAAAAATGCAAACCTTTCTTTTTTTCCCTATAGCTATGCTAATAATCTGGCCTATACTAATATAAGAATATTGTTATATTTTCATTTTTACAATGAGGCATAAAATCATTTAGAGTGTTTAGAGGTAATGTAGCAAAAACATAGAAGGAAGGTCGCAGAATGATTTCACCACTCATGCTCTCTGATGAAAAAAAAAAATCCCCCCCAAATAAAAAACACATATGGGGCATACAGAAGTGGCGTGATACTGAGACCCTGTCTTTTAGCCAGAGGTGGGTGCTAGGGAAATTTTCTTCATAAACTTGGATAAAATTAAACATTTGATGGGTAAGTAATTAAACTGATACCTGAATCAAGGCTTCCTTATGAAAATTAGAACTGAAATTTGTGAGTTGCCAAAAAGTAAAAGTAGCTATGCAGTTTGTTTCTCGAGGAACTTTTTCTATTACCAAATTGGATCGATACCTATCTTTATTTTGACAATATTGGATATGGGCAGATAGGAGGAAATCGTGTTGATTCTGTCTCAGATAACAGACCATCTCCTGTGGGAGACCGGTGCCTGAATAAGTAATGGAGGTGACAGTCAGCCCAAGAAGCTGGGGCAGAACTGTGTTGCCGAAGCCCAGAGGATGGAGAAAACTGCTCAAGGCAGACACGGGAATCTTTCCACAGGAGCTGGGGTTTGAAGGACGAGCGTTGACTTCCATGGTGGAGAAGAATGTCTCCAGGTGAAAGAAACAGCACCAGTGAAGCCCAGGAGTTGTGAAAGGAAGCACGCTTGAGGGTGATGAGAGGGGCATGTGTCTGGCGTGTGTGCAGCATAAAGTGGGAACGTTGGAGCCAGGTTACCATGCCCGTGGGAAATCCTGTGTGGTTTGAACTGTATGCTCCAGGTGTTGAGGAGCTGCACTAACCGATTACAGTGGCCACCATTGATTTGAGGGCTAACCATGGGTAAAGAATTGTTATTTGCACATGTTATCTTATCCTCACTTGGTAGACAAGGACACGAAGGTTCCCAGAGGTTAAATAACTTAAGTCACGTAGCGAATGACCAGCAGAGTTGGGTGTGAAGCCACATCGTCTCAGATTCCAAAGCTGTGCTGTTAATGGAGCACTTTACCACCTTCTGTGATGGTTTTTAGAGAGGGAAAGTACAGGTGTTGAAGGGAGATAGGACAGCCACAGTGTGGGGGAATCCTGGAGGACAGGAGGGCTACCACCGTGGTGCGGGTAGAAAAGTGTCTCAGTAAAGAGTAGTGGTGGGAAGTTGTTGAATCTGAAAGTGTGCTGATCTGAGATGTTACCCTACTTGAGCTAAGAAGCTTGCTTCTCGTGGTGATGTGTGCATATCGCTAATCTGCATCAGGGACCAGGTCATTTACTCACAGAGCATCTTTGAGCATTCATGTCCCATGGGGCGGAGCCATGTGGAGGAGATATATATGTGTGTGCAAGGGCAATAGCAAGGAGACGACCCCAAAATTACAGAACTCAGAACTTATATAGGACAGCAAGCATAGCTCCCCCATACTCCCTTCGAAAGAGAAATTCTATCTGGGGAGTGAAAGGAAAGATCCCTAGATTATTACCCTTAAAATGTCAGCAATATCTGAGGGAGATAAGCCCTTAAATCTGGAAAAATTCACTGTCTAACTTCCAAGATGTGGGCACCATTCAATCATCTGTTAATCCAGGTTTCTATTAATTTTGACTTCAAAAGTCCTGACTGTGCAGAATTGTGAAAATATTCATGAACCTAGTTTCCCTACAGTGATATTCATAACCTATTGAAAGTTGACAATTTCTACACCTTTTGTAAGATGCTAGAATCATCTGTCATAAGCTTATAATGTCTACTATACAAACTGAAGTGGATAGTCGTTGCAGCTTAGTTACCTATAAAATTCAGTTTGAAAGGTATTTCTTAAATAAACTATCTGGAGTATTCAAGTGATAGTTCTGCTATGTATGATCTTTAAGCTCCAATAAAGTATGTTTAAAAGAATCCTATTTATTCTGTGCTTTGAAAGTTTCTAAAGAAATACTGATTAGTGGGCATCAAAAGAACCAAGGAACCACACTGTTATTCAGAAATCCAGGCTATTATCACAATTGTAAGATTATAGCAACATATCTCTAGAATAAATTCCATGTAATAAAAAATTACATGGCATGTGAAATTAAAAAAAAACTAGTTGTCTTTATTTTAGCTTGCAATGCATATGATATGCTTTTCTCTAGAACACATAATGGCACTCAGTTCTCTTTCTCTCAAAGAAAAAAAATGAGATGGAGATGAAATTTTCTGTGTGTTTTGTAGAATTATCTAGGCAGGTACCAAAAAGAAGAAAAATAACAATGGCATTAAATCAAGAGCACATTAAGCCAAGCTGAAGCTGACATTTTGAGTTAAAAAAAAAAAAAGTTACCAGTTTCTAATATAATACTGTAACTTTTCCTTCCCAACATCTTTCTTCTGATTTTTTTTTTTTAATGTTTTTGGTCAAGGTATAAGTATAGGAAGAATAGAAAAGTAGGATGGAACTTTCAAGAATTTTCAAATGTGGCTATTTTGAGAGCAGGTAAATTTTCTAACATGTTACATATAAAATGAAACTATTAGGGGTTTTTAAATTTTTTCATTTGCGTATTTCTTTCTCCTTTTCTCCTTGCCAGAGATGATATTAGTCTTAATTCTATCACTTACATCCTAGAGAGAAGGAGGATGTGAATAGTACCAAAAATCAACCAGCACAGCTTGGTTGAAAACCAGTCTTCAGTATGTAGGTAGCACTTTTCGTCTTTTATGTATTTTTTGAAAAGACGATGGTAATGAAAAGGTGTTTTATTTTTTTAATTTATTTTTTATTGTTTTTGACGGAGGGAGAGAGAGATACAGAGACAGAGACAGAGAAGGGGGAGTTTCCAGAACAGTCTCCATAGTCGCACATCATTGGTTTTTCCACATAGTTTCATTCCACAGGTGGGCGGAGCTGCACAGGGCAGGAACTGGGCCAGGATCTCACCCAGGTGAGAACTGAACTGCGGGACCTCCCCAGTTCAGCATATGGGTTTGCACGGGTCGGGGCTGGGATTCGATCCTCAGTCCCCGGGGCTGCAAAGTGAGCGCCCAACCTACTGAGCCATCCTGGCCTCCCTGAAAAGGTGTTTTAAAATAAAAAAGTTTCATTGATTTGTTACCATCTCATTGCTTTTCTGTATTATCTTATATTTCAGACACACACACACACACACACACACACACACACACACATACACCCCAAAATTTCCAGAAGATATTAAGTAATCAATGCATCTTTCCTATTAGCATTATATTATACTTGCTTGTTTATTCAAAGAGGCATGAAATGCACAAAGCAGACAACTAAATATATGAGTCAGTTGTAGTGAGTTTTTTATTTTACTGTTTTTCTTTGTTTGCTAGAGTAACCCTAGGCTAATGATAGTCCTGCTAGTGATAGGATAGGACAGTGACAGGGATAAAGTGAACTCTTGCCCTGGCTGTTAGGCAAGATAGTACTTACTTCACATTTCTATGTTCTCTAATCTCATAATAGTGATTTCACAAGGTCATTTGGTAAATTTATTTTTTTTTAAGATTTATTTTATTATTTGTAACAGAAACAGAGACAGAGAGACAGAGAGGAGGGGGAGGGCCCAGAGCAGTCTCCACAGTTATATGTCATCAGTTTTCCACATGAACTGGGCTGGGGGCCTCCTGCATGGGAAGCACACCTCAGTCCAGCACGTGGGTTTGCACCGGCCGGGGCCGGGATTCGATCCTTGGTTCCTGGGGCTGCAAAGCGAGTGCTTAACCCGCCGAGCCATCCTGGCGTCCCCTCATTTGGTAAACTTGATTGTTGCTTCATCAGAGTTATTCAATTCATAATTTCTTTAGAATATAAAATTATTTTTACATGTATGTTCATCCATAATAATCATTTTAAGAAAAATGATTTTGCTATATAAGTCAGAAGTTCCTAGAACTGCTTTTTTAAAAGCACTTACACATCTTAATATGCATCAAGTCTCAAATTTTGCTGTATACCTGGGGGTACTACTTTAAAATGGAGAATATCTGAAGAATCTGGTTTAGTATGTCTGATGTGGAACCTACAAAATTTATATTTTTTAAGTGTGCCCCAGATGATATTGATGTGTGTAATTGTTGGACCACACTGAGAAAATATCCTTAGAGTTCATCTAGTTCAAATACTTATTTACAAATGATTAAACTGGTTAACAGGGAGAGGAAGTGACTATTAGAAAGACTATAGTAGCAAACTATACACCTTGTTAATAAAAAACTTTACTGGCTTTTGTAAGAAGAAATCCACAGGTAAAGTAGGTTCAATTAGGACCCAACGCTGACAGTTTTCCTGCACTGAGCTTTTCCTTCTCCTTGTGTAACATGTCACTCTGTTCATTTCTCCTGCATTTGCGAAGTGGTTACAAAGGCCATTGGAACTGATTGTTTCTCATTCATATTCAGCAGTCATGTCTTAAGCCTCTCTTAACTATACTTCTCATCTCATTGGCCAGAATTGAATCACAGCTTTATCTCTAAAATAAGTACTGCCATAGGAAATGGAATCACTGTGATTGATGTAGGCTAATTCTTTTTTATCCTTGGAACTGAAGTCAAATTCATGAACTACCTTGCCTACTACTCACTCAGTGGATGAAGGTAAAACAAAATGTGGTGGAATTTGGAAGTTACAATGCCTTGTTTAAGAAAAGGAAAAATTGTTTTGAATTTAATTTTTCATTGGAATTATGCAGTAGCAGTTATCTTTTTTCTATAAACCTTTTCAGTTATTTTTTCCCAAAACATTATGCTTAATAACCTTATTCTAGTATAATAGTGTAAACTCCAAACTTGAGTGTTTTCAATATGTAACAAAGAACCAAAGAGCAAGTTTTTATGTTGATATTTTTTGTCTTTCACAGAGACAGAGAGAGACAGAGAGAAGGGGGAGGACCCAGAGCAGTCTCCATAGTTGTACATCATCAGTTTTTGACATGGTTTCATTCCACACAGGGGGGTGAGGGCTGTGCAAGGTGGGAACTGGGCTGGGGGCCTCCTGCATGGGAGGCACACCCCCTTGAGCCAGGGGCCAAGCCAGTGGGGAGGGGTGAGAACTGAAATGGGGACCTCTCGCATGGGAAGCACACCCCAGCTCAGCATGTGGGTCCTCGTGGGCTGGGACTGGGATTCAATCCTCACTCCTGGGGGCTGCAACGCAAGCACTTAACCCGGTGAGCCATCCCAGCTTCCCCTATATTAAGATTTAATGAAGCCTCTGCTAGGAAATTTAATCAGTGTGTTAGATTCATGTCACATCAGCTTGCTGTTTTCAGTGCGTCTCATTACTGACTATATACTGCTGTGCCAGAGACCATATCAGTGCTACTAATATGGTGTTGAATCCAGATAGACAAGTGCTCGTGCCTATGGAGAATGCTTTCCAGCTTATGGATTCAGACGTACACCAGCGAATGCCATCGTGTCTTAGTTCAGGGTACTGTAACAAATACCACAGACTCGGTGGCTTAAATAACATGTTTATTTTCCTGGAGGCTGGATGTCTATGATCTAGTTGCCCATGTACTCAGTTCTTGGTGAAAGCTGTCTTCCTGTTACGTCCTCACAAGGCCTTTCCTTGGTCCATGAAGGGGCTGGAGGAGAGAGAGGGAAGGAGGGAGGGAGTGAAAGAGAGAGCAAGCAAGAGTGGAGAGGTCAGAGAGAAGGGGAGGGGAGGAGAGAGGAGGGGTGCATCTCGAGTATCTCAAGTATTTAAGTCTTTTTATGAGGGCATTAATTCTATCATGGAGCCTCTACCCTCATTACTTCATCTAGACCTAATTACCTCCCAAAGACCCCACCTCCAAATACCATCACATTGAAGGTTAGTGCTTCAAGATATGAATTTGGGAGGTGGGCACAGAAGCATGCAGTCCATACCCAGGATAGTGTGTTAAGACTAAGAGCCAGGTGTTGTGGGAGCTGCGTTAGGAGGATCCCCTAACCAAGAGTCAGCGGCCCCTGTTAGGAACCTGGCGGAAGTAATATGTACATTGAGCAGAAATTCAAAAGGGGTAGCAAAGAGCATTTCCAGAAAAACAGGCAAGGAAGAGCCGGGCTTGGTTGAAGGGCACTGACAGCATTTCAGTGTGCTTGTAGCAGGGCTGGCCAGGGGGCTGCAGAACAGCCAGTGATGAGGGTGGATAGGTACACAGTGGCAGATCCTCAAGAGTCTGTAAGTTATACTACAGAGCTGGGATTTCCTTTTGGGGTTGGGGCACTGAAGGAAGGAATTTTTCTCTTGGAACCTGTACCCTTAATGGCTGACTCTGAATTATGGATTTTGGAGGGGTAAACATTTGAAAAGTTCTTAGTGATACAAGTGAGGAATGAAGGAAGCTTAAGGTCAGGTGGAGGCAGAAGAACAATAAAGAAGCCAGGCTGCAGAATTTAAGAGCTTGAATTGGTGGGGCTTCATGTTTACGTGAATGTAGTAGTTTGGAAGAGGGAGACTTTCAGGAATAATGCAGAGGTGTCTGACCTGGAACTCGGTCCAGTTGGTGGTGCCAGCCACTCTGATGGCCATACGTGGAATGCTGTTTATGTACCCTTTTCAACCCAAGTATCTCTAGCACATGAAGATAAACGGGCTTCAACCTGCCAAAGTGGTACGTTACACGTAGTCAGCACTTCTGTTCTCAGGGTTTACATGTAAGTTTTATGTCAGTATTGTTAATATAGTTAAACATAAAAATGTGTTTATACATATCTTTTCAACTCTTCCTTGAAGCTCTCCTGATTTCTGTCATTTAAAAACATTAACTTTCATTTTGGCATTTATAGGAATGTTACTAGTACCGTACATGAGTTTTGAATTACGTAGTTTTACTTATATTTTCATGTGTCTTTATTTTTGGCTTATCTCATTTATTATTAAGCACTTGGGAGTGCCTTCTCTTTCTTCCGTGTCTTATTAAGATATCTGGTTTCGACAGATTAAAATGTCTATCACGTAAAATGTAAATGTGGCTGGCAGCAAGGATAACCATTATGAGAAGTTAAAGCAACAGGCACATACTCCAGGTCTCAGAGGTTACGTGTGCTCGAAATTATTCTTACTCTCTTCATTAATATCTCAAGGAAGTATCAGGAAATTGCTACATTTGTAATTTTTGTTATTTGTCAACTGTATGCAGAGCGTCATAACTAAATGAAGTGTTTGTGGAGAAGAGTTTTTATACAGTAATTATTTTCTCATTACTGCAACAGATAGAGCTTTCTGAAATAAAATAGAATCAAGTCTCTCTCAGTAAATCTAAACCTGTCAGACTCATCTCATTCAGTGTTTCTCCTTGCTGATGGTGATCTCACAATTCCTTGCCAGCTGCAAAAATATGAAGAAAACTATATGAAGATAATGAAATGCACGAGAATGTCTTCAGTTTCCTTACTTGAGCATAAATGTTGACAGTTGACATAAAATAGAGCTCTTTCATGAAAGTCATGTCCGGTTTACTATTCAAACACCCAGTTTTGTTTTGTTTTATGTTAAGTTTTGCAATTTTTTTCCATAAAAGATTTCTTTTTTTCAATCCTTCTTTCTTTCACTCCTTCTTTGTTTCTTTGTTTCTTTGTTTCTTTCTTTGTTTCTTTCTTCTTTCTCTCTGTCTCTCTCTTTCTTTTTTTTTTTTGTTCATGTTTATTGTTAAGAGTGTGGGATTCCACTGTAATTTGTGGTCTTTAAAGATTTTGACAAAATAAATAAGTAAAAGGAAAGAAACTAAGATCTTACTTTTATATAAATCCTATGGCTATCTGTATTTTTACACAAACTTGCATTATGGACACAGTTGACTCAGTGTTTAAAATTTTGAGCTACAAGGTCATACTTGGTATCTTTTTTATTTATTACCTTCTGTAAAGTATTATTTCAGAGCAAATGTCCATGTCCTGATTATTTTTTCTCTCTCTTTTCCTATCCCATGTATTTTTATTGGACACATTCTTTTTAATTAAGTTTATTGGGGTGACATTGGTTAGTAAAATTATATAGGTTTCATGGGGAAAATTCTACACTACTTCATCTATGCTGCATTGTGTGTGCACCACCCAGAGTTAGTTCTTCCATCACTACATATTTGAGTCCCTGCTTCCTCCTCACCAGCCCCCTCCCCCTTTACCCTTTGGTAATCACTGAATTATTGTCTGTGCTGTTGGAAGCATTCTTTAATCCAATTCAGTTCTATTCTATCTTTTACTAATTTTGACTTGTATTTGTTGAGTCTTTTCAACTGACCATTCAGCCCATTACTTAGCTGGAATTTTTTAATGTTGGGTGGGTTATTATATGTGTTCTAATTGTCTTACTCTCTTCATCAGGAATATACTTTTCATCCACGTGTTGAATCAGCCACCTTTAAATTTATTATCAGCTCTTTTTGTTGTAGTCAACACTAGTATTTTTCCTTTCCTATTTTGGAAAGCCTGGCAAATTTGGCCCATAATTCCTGATTTGAATTTTACATTGTTTATTACTATATCTAATGTTCTTTTGAATTCTACCATGGCTTTATAAATGACTTATCATTCTTTTATACAGCTCGCTTAGTATGTTGTTTGCTATGTTAGTACTTATACTAATTCCTGTCTTGTGGGAATCAATCACCAACCCTGAAATCTCTGTAGCTCAGTGAAACAAAAGTATTCTCGTATGTCTTTCATGCTACATATTCAACTTAATGTGATTTGTGCTCTGTTCCATGTTGCCACTCAATGATCCAAGCTGATGGAGTCCCACTGTTATTTACTAGTACCTTTAGGAATTTGTCTCATTTTTCAGTCATAGGACTGTGAATTTAATTTTTTCTGATTCATGTGTCAGAGCAGTCACTTAGCCCCTTAAACTGTATATGCCTACAAGGAGAAGAGAACCAGATATGTATGTGCATTAGAAATCTCTACCAGAGGTGCTGGGATAGCTTGGCAATTGAGTGTTTGCCTTACAACTGTGAGGTTGAGGGATCAAATCCCAACCCCTGGCCTGTGCAAACCCATATGCTGAACTGTGACACAACTGGTAACTGCCAGGATGGTGGCGAAGGTTCTCCCTTCCCATTCGGGAGATCCCGGCGTGGTTCCTGCCCTCACAGCCCCACATCCACCTGTGTGGAGTGAAACTGTGTCACAACTAATGATGTACAACTATGGAGACTGCTCTGGACCCTCCCCCTTTCTCTCTCTCTCTCTCTCTCTCTCTTTCTCTCTCTCCTTCTCTCAAACAATAAAATAAATCTTAAGAAGAAAAGAAAAATATTTCTAGCAGAGCTTTTATGAAATCAGCGGTTATTTTTAAAAATTTGTTTTGAGTGTATATTTAATCTTGACCTGTGTGTTTGGTGGTAAAACTTTTTCAAATGTACCTACAATTGTTCTCTTCCTCTGTGTGGGCAAAATCTAGAATTCAGAGCATCAGAATGTAACGCTTTAACTGTAGTTGATTTATTTTAATATACTAAAATAAAATTTATATTATATAAAATATTTATAGATATCTTACATTGCTTTCCCAGATTGCATACTTGCCAGTTGCCCCTATACCACTTTGTATACTAAATTCTCACATTTTCTTAGCAACTGGTAGGGAAAGACATTACCTTTTTTGCCTGAAATTTCTTTAATATTCACACTATATTTAACCTTCAGGAGAATTTTTACAGTCACTTTTATCTGTCTAATTTAAGATTTCTGTTGAAGGTGTGTAAAATAGATTCATCTCATCAACATCATACATGATTAGAAGAAAGCCTTAGAATTATATTTCATGGAGTCAGATTCTTGGATTCTAATCTCAGCTCTGCTAATTAATAGCTGCGTGACCTTCGTAAAATACTAGACTATATGTCTTTCCAATTTCCTCATTTGTAAAATGGGAATCCTAATGATGTCTACCTTGCAGGGTTTTTATGAAGATGAGATGGGTTAGTATTTGTAAATCTCTTAATCTAATGCCAATATCTATTGTTTTGTATTAGTGTTTTTTAAATGTAAATGAAGTAAATGAAAAGCATAATGCAGAAATAAGATAGAAATGTGTGTGAATTTTGAGAACACTATACAAAGAGAAATGTGGTGTTCACCTAGGAGGAGGAACACATCCTGTGTGCATGTAGGCAGCACAGTGTTGTTCTTTCTGGTGTTTGGCAGGGTGGATGAACTATCAGTATACCTGGATGTGATGTATGAGGTCATCCGAGATTAGAACATGTGATGTTCCTGAAGAGACATTAAGATTCCTGTCAGGGGACCCATTCATTCTTGGAGAAAGGCTATCCATCACCCATCCCAAAAGCATTGTTCTTCATTGCAAAGCTCACCTCTAAAAGTCTGTGAGTGTTCACCGTGAGCAAAAATAAACATGTAGGTTGTAAATTTTTTTTTAACCAAAAAGATAGCAGTTTATTAAAAAAAATTAGTGTGTGCAGTAGTCATACATCCTATTCTGAATGTTTTACTTTTATGTCTGTTTGTCAGGGTATGCTAGACATTTTATGATTGTAGTGCTGTTTGAGTGTATTTTATTTTTTAAACCATATTTTACCTTGGAAGAATAATGAGATCTGTAAAGTATAGCAACATCAGATAGTGTGCATTATAAATTGTTATATTAAAATATGGAGATGTATGGATTGAACTATAAGTATACTGTTTACACGGGCAACTGAAACATCATAGGATCATCTTATTTTAACATGTTAAGAATCCCTTGTCTTCCACTGAAATAGCAAGAAGTATGGAAGATAAGCTATTATTGCCATGCGAGCACAGAGCAATATACTGTTTT
Organism: Craseonycteris thonglongyai; assembly: GCA_004027555.1. Taxonomy (NCBI): domain Eukaryota; kingdom Metazoa; phylum Chordata; class Mammalia; order Chiroptera; family Craseonycteridae; genus Craseonycteris; species Craseonycteris thonglongyai. Next base: position 21,516 of record PVKE010018640.1, read on the forward strand.
TATTACAGAATCAGGGAACACTCCTCTGAGATTCTTATTTGAAGTCGAATGGAATGAATTTTTATTGATTTGTTATTTCATTTACAACATCATTTTGCCCTCTTGCTCTCTTGTAGTATGAGTGTTCAATATATAATACATTCTTTCATATACAGTTGCCACCTAAGAATTTATTTGGCTAACCAGGTGTTTCAAACCCACTGTCTGGTTTCTTTGTTGTTTTACATAGAGCTGTAAGGACTGGGATCTTCATTATTTTATGTGATGTGAATACAGGTTGTGATACAACAGGGGTCTGGCATCATTGGCTGAATGCTCTTTACAGAGTGCCATGTTAGGGACAAGGGCTTCTCGTATTGTCCCTGGTTGATGTGTGATGATTGTGGCTGGCCCCTGTCTGTTGTGTGTACCCGGTAGTGGATCTAAAGGGTCCACCTTAGAATGATGATCAGTCCCTGAACCTGTGAGGCTGACAACAACTAGATATAAAAGCAGTATTGCAAGTTAGACATTCATTTCCTGGTCTGCTTCAGCAGAGAGTGTGGTTGTGAAACAAGCTATGTTTTCATCATCAGGGAAACAAATGACAAGGCAAGTCTTTCCAGAGAGGGCTATTTATATATTTCTTCAATTATTCTATTTGGTTTTAATTAAAAATACTAGCAACATTGCTTTTAGATTGCTTTGGTAGGCCTAAAAAAGAGAGACAAAAGATACAATTTTAAAATGGCACGTAGGGTTTCTGTGAGTATTTAATTGAACTCAGAATTAAATTAGAAAGTATCTCTGGTTATTTCCTGAAGTTCATTTCTCGGTGAAACTGCTGTGTTCTACAGTAGAATTGCCTAGATGAGAATGTATTTAAATGGAAGGCATGACACGGTTGCCTGTGTCAGGTTTTACTGTCACCCACTTGAAACCGTTCTTCAGGTTGAAACTTTGATGATGGAGAAGAAGATGTGATTTGTGATACATTGATTTTGTTAAATAAGAGATTAGATTTTTGCTGTCAGCTGACAACTTTTTGGAGAAAATACGTTCATTTTTATTCTTAGTTTCTCACTTAGTCCTTCCCTATCACTCATATAAGAACTCAGTTTACTGTATGTACTCTGTACTGGACCCCTGGTACACCCAGGCCTAAGCTGGAAGATTAGGATTGAGAACATGAATGCACATCTCTTCAAAGATGTGTTTGTAATGGAGGACCTCTTTGGAGCCTCCTTATTACAGGTAGCCAATGTTGGATTCAGGTAATAGTTTTAGCTAAAAGTTCATTTTACTTTCTACTTCAGATCTCAAATTTAACATGATTCTTAAAGGGGCCATAGCATTTTAACTTCTACACATAATGTATATTTGAATTCCCAAATAGCACTTTTGAATAAAATATGTATTTTGAAGCTACACAGTGAATTGTACTTAATTTCCATTAGGTCTTAAATATATGAATACCTTAAATCATGACTCCTGTAGCATTTGATTTTTTTAATTAAACAAGAAACTTGAAAGTACATGCTAAAACGTGCATGGTATTGCAAAGCAGAGAGGGCAGAAAATATATATCCTGATGTTGATGGAGAAATCAGTATCTTTGCTGTCAATATTCATCTGTATTTCATGTGTTGTGTACAAGTACTTTAAATGCCTATACAACCTCACTAACTATGACAACATTGAAGTAAAAAGGGAAAGAGGAACTGTTAGTAAGAGGTTTCCAGTGTCACGTCAGTAAGTATTGTAATTATGATCTGTTTTCTTTATTAATATTAGTTTATAATTTCTATTTGGCCATTAATGGCATCATGGTCCTGCCTTGGATTTCATATTTATATTTAATAGCATTTATTGTTTATTTCTAATATGAAAGATATAGTCATGTTAAAAACTGGGAAATATATGCAATAAAAATAATGAAAAGCATTTGTAATGAAATGATACATGATGTGATTTTCTGCAAAATAATTTTGGGCAGGTAAAGGAGGGGAGTTGAAACTACATTGAGATGAACCTACATTGGCCATAAGTTTTGGGTACACAGAGGTTCATTATGCTGTCCATTTTACTTCTGTATCCTTTGAAAATTTCTATAAGTAAAAGTAAAAAGAAAGAAAACACCCCTAGTCCCACTTCTCAGAGGTAACTATTTCCTCTGCTGAGTAAACATAGGCATATTCACAAAAACACACTTGCATGCACTTTTTATTTAAACAAGGTTGGACCACACACAGATGGGATGTCCAGTAGAGTCTCCAGTGGTGGCGCTGGTTGGCTACTCTTCTAAAATGCCCTGGGCAAGCTTGTATTGAGTCTCCATTAGGAATTTGTTGACTTACCATTGAATGATCAGTTTGAGTGAGTAAGCAAAGACACTTGTATACTCATTTTGGGGAAGATTCTGCCCCCAAACACAATTAAATACTGCATGCATTAACCTTAACCTATGGCTAAAACCTAGAGTTTGCTTGTGATCCATGTTGTGTTTGGATACAGCTTGAACGTATTCTGTAGAAAGAGGTGTAGAGAAAATTTTTGAAAAAGCAGAAGGTACCTCTTTCTCATCCTTTCTTTGTACCATATACCCCGTCTTCCTCCAGAGGAATAAATGCAGGGAGAGTGAGGGGTGGAAAGTCTGGACTGGGCTCTGCTTCCCTTTCCCTAGCCCCTCACATCTACCCCAGCACAAGCAGGTGCCAGTTTCATTCCCATAAGTTCTTTTTTCATACCCGAGGCAATACAATAGTACTTTTCCTAAAAATAAAATTTCCAGGACAGATCTTGTGGTAACATGATGCAGGGGATCCTGCAGGTGCTGCTCAGTCTTCTAGAATAATTCCGGTACAAACATTTAATTATAGATCTTTCATTTCTTTCAAAATATCTGCACTTTTTTTTTTTTTACTTTAGATACTCAGCAAAAAGTCACAGGGTTTCAGCTTTGAATGAATGGCTTTATTTCCTAGAAGTATGGGGAAAGCATTCTTGGTACAGTTGGCCCTCATCTACACTAATTTTCACAATGGAGGATGGGATAGGCCCTGGTGTGGAAATAAGTCACATTGATTGTGGGGAATTTATTTAGATTCCTGAAGCAAATGGCTGCATCATTTGAAAAGCCTTTTTTTGGAACAACCCACATTCCTAATCCTGGCCTTCCTTTACATGGATAGTCATTCTTGAATAATTTGGTTAGTACATCAGGCAAGTACAAAGTTGTCAGCACCCAAAGTGTACCATTCCAGAGACCATGCGTTCTCTTCATGCCTATGTATTTTAAACATTTATTTTTCAGTAACATTTAAATGTTATTTTATCCTTCTTACCCTATAGTAATACTAAAATTTGATGTAGCTCTTGTGAAATAGTTCTGAGCACTGAATTTTGGTGTCAAGACATGAAGAAAGAGGGAAATGTGATGTGAAGCAAACATAGTCTATACTGTAAGCATATCAGTGAGTCAGTTAGTTGTATTGTAGAATCTTGAAGCAAACAGATTCGTGTATATTTTTAACTGTCATTGACCCATGTTCATGGTACAGGGCAGGAATTTAGAATATTTTGAATAATATTTTAAAGCCTAACCTGGGTTGTTAAAACTCTGTATGTCACATTTTATATTTATTATGAATTATACTCTCAGGTTAGTTACCGACTTGATTTTGTAGATGAGACTATTAAATAATAACACTGCAACGAACATAATGTGTGATTAATGATTTTTTTTCATTAATACCTCCTTTATAAACCTATGCTTTGTTGACTACAACTAAGTGGTTTTAGTTTTAGTATTCTACCTTGTTTTTTATGTTCTATCCTATTTTATATTGACCCTTGCTACGTCTCTAAGTGTTTTTCCAATATCAGAAGATATTTCAACATTTACTAATAATTTTGATATTTTCTCCAAATGTTATTTAATACTATGTGTTGTCTATATTTTTGATTCTCTAACTCAAATGCTGTAAAAAAATTAGTGAAATTGTCATGTGCTTTAAAATTTCAGTTGTGCAATAAATAAATTTCTGTTGAAATTTTTCAAATTCCTGAATCCAAGTAAAGAGTAACAATTGTTTTTTTTTAATATATTTTTATTTATTTATTTTATTTTTGATAGAGAGAGAGAGAGATACAGAGACAGAGACAGAGAGAGAACTGAACTGGGGGAGCTCCCAGTTCAGCATATGGTTCCGCACAGGCCAGGGCCAGGATTCGATCCTCGGTCCCCAGCGCTGCAATGTGAGCGCTTAACCCACTGAGCCATCCCGGCTTCCCCTAGCAATTGTTTTTTGAAAAATATTGCCTAACCAAACCAAGACACTCTTTTATCCAACTTCTATGATATCAACAAACCTAGACTACTCCCAATATTAAGTTGCTAGGCTACTTAAAGTAAATGTTTGAATTATTCCTTGCAGATAAGGACCTCCCATTATTTCAAGGGCAATGATTTTTAATCAAAGTCAAATTCTAAAATTTTCCAGAATTTTATGTTTGATTTCCATGAGTTTGGTTTATTAGACCCAGCTTCCTTTTAATATTCTTCCTTTCTGAATTTGATTTTCCTTTTATATAGGAAAAAGTATTTGCTTCTAGATAAATGGTTAATCTGCATACCAGAATGATAAAGAGTTAACTCTTCTATTCACACAACTTGGCCAAAAGAACACGTATTTTTAAAAAATATTTGTGTCTATAAGACATTTTGTTGCTTTTGTAGAATAGTGATTACTCTCACTTACTGAGGAATTAGCATGGAGTCGTTTCTCCTTTTTTAAGTTGCTCAGGTCAGGTACTGGTAAAAGGTGTTTTCTGAGATGTGGAAAATGTACCATTTGTTTCTTAATATTCTTTGAGTTTCCTTGTAAAGATTGGGATTTGTGGAGTGTTTGACTTACTTCCCTCTTCTGACTATGACAGCAGAAGTGCAGATTTATTTAACTGTTAACCTACATCCTTAACACATCTTATACTTCATGTTAGACTTCTTTACTAGACCTCAAAGCTATGAGCAGTCTTGAATACCCTCCAGCTCCTTCATGCTCTCTCCACTATCTCGTCATTCTCTCCTGCCTGGTCTCCTGGCTCCTTGTTTTCTTTTCTTTTCTTCCCCTCTTCTTTCTCCTTCCTTCTCCTTCCTGCTTTCCTCCCTCTCTATGGTCTCTACATCCTTCTACCTCTTTCTATCCTCTCTGTCCTAGAATGTGCAATTCCAAAACAGTGACAATGTTAATGCAAACATGAAAGAGTTGAAATCGAATGGTGAAAATAGAAATGTTAAATATGAGACTACCGAAAGTTTATCTTCTCTTAATGTAGCAATTCACTTTTGTGGTCATAAATTCTAAGTAGTGTATGTTCTGCAGAAAGAGCTTTAGTGGAAAGGGTACTAGGGCAAATATGTGGGATCATAAGAGTCTAAAAATGAGACAAACTGCCCCCCTTGTTAAAGGATGTACGAGCTTCACAGCCCTATTCATACTGAGACATTGCTGAGTTGTTTCAGGACACAGCCAGCCAGTGTGGTACAGGATGATCCAGAAGAGTGAGACGGAATATCAGGCCAAATCAGGATTCTGGGCTAAGTCGTGCCAAGAGACTTATCTAAGCAAAACTGGGAAAGAAGAAATATGGTTAAACTTCCTGAATGTGGAGGCTGCTGGGGGTATATCAGATTCAAATCCTGAATAAGACAGTCTCTAGGATACTCTTAGCAAAATTTCATATGGAGTAAGGATGGTATCAGTTAAGGCATAAGCCAAGTTGCTGTTAAAGATACCATATTTTCTGGCATATAAGACAACCGGGCGTATAAGACGACCCCCTAATTTTACAGTTAAAACATAGGTTTAGGCCTATATTCGCTGTATAAGACTACAGCCTCGGAAGTCGGGGGTAGTCTTATACAGCGAATATAGGCCTAAACCTATGTTATAACTGTAAAATTAGGGGTCGTCTTATACGCCCGGTCGTCTTATACGCCGGAAAATACGGTAGTACCTTAACCTAATACAAGGGCTTTATCCAGCCATGTAACCATTCTCATCATAATGACAACGGCTGGATTTCTTCCAGACAACCCTCGTATAGCCATTTTTTTTTTGTTGTTAATCTAAAATGGTAGTATAATGTGAATTCATGTTATTGAGATCATTTATGTAAATTGAAAACATCTTTATATCTTAATGCAGAAGTATGCAGATATTCCTATAGTATTTCCTGTTTGCAATTTAAGGCATTACCATATGCTGTCTATTGGAACCAGGATTTTCTTCCAGAGAATAGCACTGAGGTCATTTGCTTGGGATTGTTATTTGTTTACTTTATTTTGGTTTAAAATTGTATTAGACTAGCTACTGTCTATCACTTGATTGTCTAAGTTAAAACTATACCATTTGATAAGGAAAGTGATGACTTCATTCTTTATGAATAAACGTAAATGTATTCAAAAATTAATATGACCCACTCCTCCTCCTCTGACAAATCTAAATCATTACCTCTCACCCATTACTTCTGTTGGGAACCTTTTTTCTCTTTTCTTCCTTTTTGAGTCAGGGGTTACAACATGGAATGTGTTAATCGTTTTTAGGGAATAGGTAATTATTCTCAATGTGTGAAGTGATTACTTATAAGAAGATAGAAAGTAGAGAGGCTTGTGGCAAAGTGAGAATGCATGTTCTGCCTAATTAAAACTAACAAAAACAAGAAAATCAAACCATAATACCCTTCCTGACCAGCCCACACCCCCAATACAAACTCTCTGATGCTTAAATTTCTGGTCAGGGAGGCTGTCATAGACTTGCTACATGTTCATTTATTTCTTCACAACTAAGCTGAAGAAAAATCTGTTATTCTTCATGGATACTTTCCCATGGCCTATTTTTAATTATTCTACAATAATTTAAACACAATAATTTTACCAACATTTTGCTTAAGTAGATACTTGGGATCAATATTAGCTTTCTGTTTTCAAAACTCTTTTCTAGAATATTTTTGAGAAAATGCCATTTTATTGTGCCCTTAGAAAGCAAAGTAGGGTTAATGCCTGGCATTTAGTAGGTGCTCAATGCATATGCATTGAATGAAGGAATACCTGACTTATTTGATAAGTAAAAAGAGCCATATTAATTGACACATATATCACTTGTAACAAATTACACATAGCTGAAGAGCTTGAAGTGTCTAGGGCTTATTGAAGTAGGATTTCAACTATTGGTTTACTCTGAAATCCTTTCCAGAACTAATATTAACTAAATATGAAGTACAATATAATTCTAATTTCTGAATATTAATTATGTGTTAGTGTAGATCGATTAATAATGACTCAGCTCATTTAAAATGTTATATTTCTACATTATTATATAGTCTTTTTTGCCTATTATGTAAAGAGCCACATTTTCAGAAAGACAAATGTAGGACAGCCCTTCACAAAATAATTGACTATTTGATTTCTTTTCTTGGCTGATATAGTCTTTCTTTTCTCTTTTCCTTTTTCCTTTCATATTTCCACAACGATTTGTTAAACTATGTGCTAAGATAAGTTACTTGTGAAGAATAAAAGCAAGAGAGTCTGAACTGTCCCTTAAGTAACTCATTGTCTAGAGGGGTGATAGAATGCATGTGAATGTATCTCATTTGACTGTATTTCATATTTCTCAAGTTCTTTATACTCAACTTATGAATTTTTAAGCATGAAAGAGTTTATCTTTGCATTTAATTTTTATTACTTGATACCTAACATTCATGAGCATATTCAACATATTTAATAGTGAAAACTTTTCCATAATGAGAT
>PVKE010018641.1:0-29307 GCA_004027555.1 Craseonycteris thonglongyai
TATATATATATATATATATATATATATATATATATATATATATAGTCATTGCTTTTGTTCTACTGCTTCTTGGCTCTTCTTTAGAAATAATGATTTTCCATATACCTCTATTCTATGCTTTTCATATTTATTATCTCCTCTCATATGCTTTTCATTTCTGAATCCTTCTCTCTGCATGGCAAAGCTAATGATATTTATTTTGTCATCTGAAACACTGAATCCCTTCTCTACCATAAATTTTGTTTGTTACTGCTTCTGTTGTCATTTAACTGTGGCATGATTAGATTTTTAAAACATTACTTCTTATATATTAGCTAGTTTTCTTCTAATCAACAAATATATGAGTATATGAAAACCATAGGAAACACAAAGTAATTGCTATGGAAAGTTTACTTTTACTTCCTATAAATAATTTTTAAATTATGTTTTCTTCAGAGCTTGGTTCTCCTGCAATTTTTATGTCATAAATACTTTTCAAAAATTTCAAACTTTGTGTTTTCATCCTCCCATACACCCTTTCTTTGCATAAAGAAAGATGAATAGTGGAGTAGAATTTGCCATAAACCAGTACAAGTCTCAGTGAGCTGGCGACTTGGTTGAGTGTGAAGAGAGCCAGGAACATGGGCCGGTTCGGTAGGGGAAGCTCATCTCTGCGGGTCTGATTCTCCACAGTTGGGAAGCCAGTGAGGCTGGGGTCAGCATCTCGTCTCTTATTTTCTGCTGGACCTGACCTCTACTGCAGAGCCCCCTCCAGCTGTGTGGCCTTTGTCTCCACACTGCTTCTTGCCCCTGGAATATGGCTACTCTTCTCTTGGAAATTCAAACCTATCAACAGTGCTGCACAATGATGCTGCACAACAATCACCCCAGATCCCAATGCCGTAGAACAAGCAGCACTGATGCTGACGTTGATGGATCTGGAAGTCAGCTAAGATTCAACTGAGCTGCACCGAGGCTCCACTGGGAGGCTCTGCTTCTTGTGCAGGTTGGAGCTGGCTCTGGCCCACAGGTCTTCGTTGTGGGCCCAAGCAGCAGAAACTCTGCAAAAGTTTTTCTCATGGAGGTGCCTTTGGTGCAAGAAGGCATGCTCAGCCACCTCTGCTCGAGTCACAGCCATTAACATTTCATGGCCCAACGCAAGTCACATGGCCAAGTCCAGCACCAGTGTGGCAGGAACGTACTCCATCACAGTAGAAGTGAGGGGAAGTAAATATTTGCTTTAATAATTCAAGTTATAACACCCCGGTCTCATCCACTGTGATGATCTGTAATGGCAGAAGAACCCTTGGCCTATCCCATTCCTGCTCTGATGCCCTCACGTGGCCGAATCTGGCAGGGTTGCTGTGTTTCTTCTAGAATCCTTCATCTTGACTCCCTAATTTCCTTGACTATGAATGAAACCCGCCCTTGTAAGTGCTCCCGTGGAACTAGAGATTTTGAGGCCGCAATTATCTTGTTCCTATAAAATGTTTGTTTTTCTTTAGCTAATCACATTTCATAGGCAACAAATAAAATTGTAAGAGATGAATCTGGAACGTATAATTAAAATTTTAAAATGCAGCATTGCGTAATTTAGCTGTGTGTGCAATTTGTGATATGAGAGGCAATGCCACCTGCCATACGTGTGATCTCTTTATTAAAAGAGAAAGGCTACAGCTTCACCAGTCTCAGTTTGTTGCCTAGTTCCTACTCAGGTGCCATATTTGTGATCTGGTTACTAAAACAGAGAATTGTAATTCCTGATCACATGCCTTCTTTGTGATTTGGTGGCAGCAAATTACAAAGCGTGACTTAACCCAAGTTCCGTATTAGTGATCTGATTTCTAAACAGATGACCACATCGCTCAACTACATGTTGTTTTTGTGATCTGTTACTGAAACAGAAGGCTGGGGCTTAACTAAGTACCATGTTTACCATCTAGTTATTAAAACAGAGGCTATACCACATTCCCACTCACCATATTTGGGTTCCGATTACTAAAACAAAGGGCATATGGCTTAGAACAGTTTGCATCTGTGATCTGGTTCATGAACAGAGGGCCCTGGGCCTCACCTTGGACTCCTGTCTGGTTTCCTGAAGGAAGGAGGCAGTCTCTGAACTGTGTGGGGTTTCCTCTGGAAACCATAATTGAGTCAAGGATATTCTAACTAATTTGGGGTGTTAAAAAATAATAGCCACCCAATTTCATGTCTCAGAACAAAGTATCTTAGTTTTCTTCATTTCTAACAATTCATGCTGATATTCCGATAGCATGGCAGAGACCCATAGCCCTACACTCTTTCCTGCCTCTTCATTGTACTGTTTATTCATCCAAGGCCCATTTGATTTTGGTGTTTTAATTCTTTATCTTCTATTTGGTCACCTTTTCTTTCTTTTTTTTTTTTTTCTTCATCTATTTTACATCCCAGATTTTTCATTCTTCAGGTCTCCTAATTGTCACTAGATTTTTTTTAAAGGTTTCTGTTATTGTTTTTGACAGAGAGAGACAGAGACAGAGACAGAGAGAGACAAAGTTAAGAGGGAGGGCCCAGAGCAGTCTTCATAGTTGTACATCATCAGTTTTTGACATACCGGTAGTTTCATTCCACACAGATGGGCGGGGGCCATGCAGGGCTGGAACTGGGCTGGGGGCCTCCCTCATGGGAGCCAAGGGCTAAACTGGGGGGTGAGAACCAAACTGGGGATCTCCCGCATGGGAAGCACTTCCCAGTTCAGCATATGGGTCCACATAGCTGGGGGCCGGCGTTCAATCCTCGGTCCCCGGGACTGCGAAGTGAGCGCTTAACCTGCTGAGCCATCCAGCTTCCCCTGTCACTAGATCTTATTCCCCTTCTTGCTTTCATATTCACGTGTATCCATGGCCCAATTTGTTGAGTGTTTCCATGTGCCATGTATTTCTCTTCATGCAGGGGAATTTTCCTCAATGCGTTGGTTGTTTTGCCCATTTCTCAAGACAATATGCACTCTTTCTCTTATCCAGCAAGTACTGATTAGAGCAACTTTTGCTAGGTATTGTGGAGCTAAAGCTGCCAACAGGATTCAACTCTATCCTCAAAGATCTTATGGTCTGATGGACAAAACAGAAGTGTTGACAGGCAACTCGTATACACCATTGCAGGTGCTGTGATAGAGTCAGGGATAGAATACGTGGATCACACGTGAAGGCAGGCACAGTCAACCTGTAGGAATTCAAGAGGCCCACCAGAGGAGCATCAGACAAGCTGAGGCCTGAAGGGGCAGTTTGGAATAAGGCATGTGTCAGAGGGACCAGGCAGAAGTGCAGAGAAGAAAGAAAAAGTGCTGCGTCTGGAGCTTCTGGAGAGCTCTGGGTGGCTGGCATGTGCAGGACTCAGACGTAGGACATGGAGTGAAGCAGGACAGATAGCAAGGCCAGACGATGGGTGCACTTGAGAAGCTGTGCCGAAGGATTTGGACGCCCTGATTAAAACACTAGACAGTCATTAAAGGGTTTCCAGCAGGTCACCTTGGCCTCTGGGACCTTGTTTCAGAACAAGTACCTATATCTAGAAAGGTCACAGTCCTTGCAGGCAGAATCAAGGCAAATGCAAACCTCATTCATTTGTTCAGATCTACATTTCCTTTGCTAAAGTTCCAATTTGTTGCTCTTTCACGCTTTTGCCTCTGCTCCCACCCCTTCAGAAATGGCTTTGCCCCGAGGACCGAGGATCGAACCCCGGCTCCAGCCCAGGTGGACCCACATGCTGAACTGGGGTGTGCTTCCCAAATGCGGTAAGGCTCCCAGTTCAGTTCAAAAAAAAAAAAATGGCTTTGCTCTCTGTCTAAAGACAGTCACTAGGAATTACTCATCAGGGGTCACTGGTGTGGTTAAAGGAACCCATCAGAATGAGACAAGTCATGCAGTGACACCTCATCCTATTCCTTCGCTGAATGCTACATGGAAGCTGTCAGGAGAATCCTGAAAGCCTACGTGACATTCTTTAAATGAGAAAAGAGCAGGTGTGCTCTCACCACAAGGACCTTAAATCTCTCTCTTCTGAGACAGAATTATGTCAGCCAGCTTCTTCAGTCTCCAGCCTGGATCAGAGATGGTGACTGTTAGCCTAAGTACAGAGATGAAATTGGATATTGCATCATTAATAGGCCTATCAAATTTATGTCTCCTATAGGAGATAACCTTGCATTTTTCATTAAAAAGATTTAACATGTCTTATTTTAATTGATACTCACAAACGCTCTATGAGGTCAATAAAGCAGGTATTCTTCTTTCCCTTATTGTTATTATTACTATTCTTCTTATTTTTATCATTACTATTATCTATTAAATGGATGAGGAAACAGATTATGAACTATTAAGTGACCTGCCTAAGGACATTCAGCTAGTTAGTGGCAGAATGTGTCCTAGATGATAAGCCAAGTTAGTTCCTTCACACAGGACATTTCCATCAACTACCTGCTCAAATATTCTGAACTACTTTCTGCATTCATTTGCATCAGGATGCAGAAAGCTCAGCTGGTTAACCTCATTTTCTTGAACTGCTCCAGTTGCCAAATAATGTATGATGAGAGAATGCTGGACTTGGCATCAGGGCATCGGTTGAGTCTTACCTATATGGTAAATAACCAAATGATGTCAGTTCCACTTGTCATGTGTGGGCCACAACAAAACAAAGGTCCAGGGAAGATAAATGTATGAACTACAAGTAACAGTGCATGTTAGAATTAAAAGAGCTTTATCTACAGAGCAACCCTATGATATAAAGAAAACTATTTTCACTTTTCATAGGGGAAAAGTGAGGAACAGAAAACTTTTAGTCATTTTTACTGGGTCACACAGCCACTGTGTGACAGTTTATGAACAGAAACCAAGGTCACAGACCTTTCTCAATTTATTCCTACTAAGAACTTAGACACACACACACACACACACACACACACACCATCTCTCTCTCTCTCTCACACACACACACACACACACACACACACTACACACAGCAGCTCACACACACACACGCACTGGCTTCTTCATTATGCTTTTACCATCATCACTTGAGATCATCAGCGCACCTTTTTATATGGGCAACGGGGGCATCTATGTGTTTTACTCTAGGCAGTTTTGAGGACATGGATATTTTCCCTCTGTCCTGCCTGCTTATTTCCACATCGTTAGACACCGCAGGCTCTGCAAACACCTCCCAGGGGTAGAATGGAGCGGGCTTCCTATATCTCTGCCTGTGTCTGATGGGAACCAGCCCTTTAGGAGGGCAGTCTAGTAACCATGCCACCCTTGTCCAATAAACCAGTGTACCCTGTGCCCAAACCCCCAATGATGGGTTCTTCCCAAACCTCAATGAACTCTTGGCATAAATCCCTTTTCTTTATAAATAAAAGCTAAACATAAACTTATCTTAGGTTCTTACTGCTGCTATAAAAAGTTGCCACAACCTTTGTGGCTTAACACAACATGAGCGTATTCTACTACAGTTCTGGAGATCAAAATTCTGAAGGCAGCTTCAGTGGACTGAAGTCCAGGTGCCAGCCATTCTTTCTGGGGGCTCCGAGGGGGAATGTGTCTCCCCGTCTTCCCTGGAGTCTGAGGGCTGCCTGTGTTCTGTGGCCTGCGGCCCCTTCCTCCATGTTCAGGTGCACCGCTCTAGTCTGCTTCAGCACCTTGCTTCTCCTTAGAGCTCCCTCATGTAAGGCTTTGTGATTGTATGTAGGGCCCGCCCAGGATCGTATGCCCCATCCCGGTCCTGAATTTCGTCACGTCTGCAAAGCCCCTTCACCATGTAAGGGAAGAGATTTGTGAATTCCCAGCATTAGGATGTGGATGTCTCTGAGGCTATTGTTCCGCTCACCACAACACCCAGTTCCAGGAGGGCAGGAGTACCTGTCCTCTGGAATCCTCACTGGTTCACGTGCCAGTGAGACCGGCAAGCTGGTGCAAAGGTGGAGCAGGAGTGAACCCTTGTTTCAGCGGAGGCTCCAATCATGATGGCGTTGAATGGGGAGCAGAGAGCCGCTTATGGGCCTCTCCTTTGACCTGCACTCTGAAACCAAACCTCCAGTTTTACCCTAGACCAGGGGTCTCCAAACTACGGCCTGGCCGCATCCGGCCCACGAGGCCCTCTCATCCGGCCCGTGGAGACCTTTCTTTCTGAATAAAATAATATTAAATATATAACTAAAAACATCTATGTTTTGATTCTTTTTTATTTGGACCTCAAGTGTGTAGTCGGCCCCCAAACTGCTGTTTGATAGTTAATGTGGCCCGCAGGCTGAAAAGTTTGGAGACCCCTGCCCTAGGCAATGCCCTGGGGCACAGTGATCATCTTAATAGGAAAAACAGAGTCCTGATTCTCAGTGAGATGTAGTCTTGGTAGAACCATGTGACTTCTGCTTCTGTCCAGCTCAGCCTTCACTCACTGACCACCAAGCCGGGGCTCACCTCCCGGCCCTCCCCCGACTCTCCACCCTCACCTCCTCTATGTCTCTGCTCAGATGGCACCTTCTCTTTGAGACCTTCCCTGACGTACTCACTGAGAACTGCAGCCCTCCCCTCAAGAACAGCGCGGCCACCTTCCGGCTTCATGGGCTCTGCACGTCTCACCACGCGACACTGTGTGTCGCTGCTTTCTCCGTGTGCTTGACCAACCCCGACTGCACTGGAGGCTCCATGAGAACAAAATCTTCTCGGTCTCATTCTCTGATGTATCCCCAGTGCCTAGGACAGCGCCTAGTACTTAGTAGGGTCTCAGTATGTATCTGTTGAATAAGTGAGAGAAAAGCGTAAAGAGGAATAAATATCCTGGCCTGTCAGAGTCTGAGGTTGGCCTGTGGCTCTCTCCTTGTTGCAGCACAGTGTGGCCAGCATGTCCGCAACATCAGGGAGAGTGAGGTCAATACACGGATCCCAGTTCCGATCAAAGCAGCAGAGCGCCTAGGCCTGTGGCGATGGAGCAGAACACACGCGCGTGGACAGCTCATGCTGACTCTGACATCATGACTCTCACTGCCTTGCTCCTGGTCTTCAACTACATCATGCAACCGCTGAGCTCCAACACCATCATCTGTAAAATGGGCATAATAAACTCTACCTCCTCATTGCACTAACCCCTGTGAGGCTTCCAGGAGGCTGTGCCTGGCACAGAGTAGCCTCATCTCCTGCCTGCTACCAGTCTAGCTGCAAACTAGGCATTTGGCATCAAAATAGTCCGGTTCTGGGGTTACAGCCCTTCATAGACTGTAGTCAGAGGCCCCATCCGTGGGCACAGCTCCCAGGCAAGTGCTGTACTTACAGGCCTTCATCCAGAAAGGCGCTGCCGGACGGACATGCACCTGGCTCTTAGCCACAGTGCAGTGAAACACGTCTTACACGGAGCGTGGGTTCTGTGAAGAGTCCGAGTGACCATGGTGTCAGTATGTATGTCAGGGCCAGCGTATAGGCCACACACTATAGACATGCGGAGCTGGAGCCACTCCAGCTGCTTTGAAGGGGGTAAGGGGGGGCCATGTGGGGAAGCCTGGGGGAAATGAGAACAGGTGGGAACCACAAATGCCCACCTCACTCCGTGGCCTGCTGGGCAGGCAGGGGGAGGAAGGGGGCTTTCAGTGGCCTTTGAAGAGGAGCAGGAGAGTGGCCGACAGGAGGTCTGAGCTGCTGTAGGAGCAGAGACAGGAGGGCACTGCCCCGGTGTTCGCCAGGGCAGGGCGAAGCGCCTCCTCACTTTCCTTTGGGATGGCGAAGCTTCTCCAGGGGACAAAGTGTCTCAATGTCAGCCACGGAGTCTGAGCCACATGTCTGCTCCATACAGCTTGCCGTGGGTGGAACTTTTCTTCCAGACAGCGGCTGTAAAGAGGTGCTCCATCTTCATTTTAGTGTGACTGTGCTTTCATCTTTTTCTAAGCCACCGCCGTGTGCTAGGGTGCATATGCAGAGGCTGAGTCACATCTATGACCCAGTCCTCATGCTCACTTGAACTGATTCCTTGCAGAGCTAACCAACACAATAGGTTCATTCTCTCTGTGTCCTGATGTCCCCCATACCAAGCGGGGGACACATACACGCGTCCAGATGGAGCCATGACAGCCTGGCACCCTGATCCGATGCCTCAGACTACAGAGGCTCCCACAGAGTGCTGAGACCAGTTCCACCCCGGCTGAGGAGCTCTGACCCACGGATCTTCTGAACAGTGCTCTCATGGGAGGAAGACGCCTTTGATAGATGGACAGAGAAAAGAAGAGAGATGGGCACTGTTCCCCAGCTTCTTCAGCCCATCCTTCTCTCCAGAGAAAGTCCTGTGTGGTCCCGTTAATTCCCCGCCTTCTGTGACAAGGTGCACTGAGTTCAGATTCACCTGAAATCTGGTTGTGCAGGTTGGGCCCTCAGCTGTGTAGGTCTCTGCATGAGGCCACACGGCGACCAGAGGCAAAGGCCTCCCAGCACGAGCACCAGGCACAGCCATGAGCCCTGCGCTTCCAGTGGCCGAGGTTCATCTTATCAAACATTCCGATCTGGACTGGAGATGCAGGCACCCTAAGGTGCCTCCCCCAGCAAGAAAACCCCTTCAGGGACTCTGCTTGTCTGCCTTGAAAGGTAGAGAGTCTGAACATGGAAAGCCCCGTTGCATGGGGGCTCCTTTGGGACTGCTCACTGATCTGACGGTGACAGAGTGGCGGTGAAAGGCATGTTGGGAAGGTTGTGCCTTGGTACTAATGTCAGATGCAGTGCATGTCCTCAGAGGGCTGTCATCTAAAAGAAAGAAGCCTCTGGGGGCAAAGCCAGCCACAGCAGCCTTTGGGGAAGCCCAAGGCACTGGAGTTGCCTCTAGAAAAGCCGCTGAACCGGTGGAGGGGTGTGGGGCTGAGTGGGGCCACCTTTCACTCAACCCTGCATGCTCCTCCCTGGGAGTCAGGCGTTGATTGAGGACCCCACGTGCGCAGGGGAAATCCCTGACATGCCTCCCTGTGTGCATCTAATGCCTGGACACAGTGGCTGCCCAGAAAGACTGAGGGGACCCTGAGAGAATGACCTTCTCTGTGCGTCACAGCCGAAGTGCTGCCTATCCTGTGTCCCATCAACCCCTCTGTCTGTGCACCTATTGGGAGGTTATAATTTCCAGTGTGCAATGGGGACAGAGCTGAGCAGGAAGGCCGGGGCTGCTCTGTCACCATGGTGGACAGCCACACTGGGGTGGGGGCAGCGTGACTGGGAGGGAGGGTCTCCGTCCTGCACTAGAACTTCATGTGTTCTGCAAACCTGAGTGGGCAGTGGAAGCTCCTGAGGACCTTGCTATACACTGGTTGCTAGGACCATCCCAGAGTCTCTGACTCAGGAGGTCCAGGGTGGGATTGGAGACATTGCCTTTCAGACCAGTTTCTGGGTGCTGCTGGCCCAGGGAACACACTTCAGAAGCACTGTGCTAGACTAATGGAGGATAAACAGCAACTCCCCCCTTCAGAGGACCCTGCTTCCCAAACAGGAGGTCGTATGTGTCTGCCAAGCGGCACCTGAGGAATGGGGGCAGGAGCTGTAACTGAGCTCAGGAGCGGGCACTGCCTCTGAGGCTCCACAGCTGTCTCCAGCCAAAGGTCCAAAGAGGGGCCAGGAACGCCCCGCCCACTCTCTCCTTTGCAAGGCCTGCCTTTGGGCTGCCCACTTCTTCGTCACATAAAGTCGTATACATAACAGAAACTACAGCAACTCTAACAGTGGATTCATTATGTGTTAGCTTAGCCCAAGGCCAAGGGATGCAGGCAGAGGTGGGGCATAACTCCACATGGTGAATAGGTGAGTACTGTAGAATATGCTTGTTTGTTGCTCTTTAATATTTTAATCTTTAAAAGCAATGCAAGAGATTTGCAACCATAACAGTCTGAAGCACAAACGGAATGGACTAAAATAAAAAGGGTTTGGAAAGAACCAAATGAAAATGCAGAATTAACATCTTTACTAGAAAAAGTAGGAACAGAATTAACAGTACAAAAACAATTATGGGTATGAAATTCAAAAAACAGAGATGAAAATTATTAGAGTAAAAATGAAAAATGTGGAAGCCAAGAATAGAAATCTAATTATGAATGATTTGTGTTCCAGAGGAAGGAACTTATTAAACAGAACACAAACAATAATTTGGGAGGTTTTCAGGAATCAGTAGTAAGGCAGAAAATGATATTACTATAAATATTAAAAGCCCCCTCACAAAAAGCTCCAGTCAAGATTAATGCAAAACTACATAGTTTAACAGAGCATGGAAAACATTTTTAAAATTTCATGTATAAAGAAATATTTTAATAGTGTTTAAGAAGAAAAAAATGATCTTCAATGTACACAATGTTCCAACCTCTTTCCTCCACCCTTACCTTAAACAACAGCAGGAACTGGACACATGTCAACAGAGCTGGGGGCTGGGGGGGCACTTTGCACTATTCTAGAATTTTATACCAGACTAAATGTCTGTCATGGGCAAAGGGAGGATATTGGGAATAAATGTAGCTACTTAGTGTTGGGGTAGTCATAGAAAAAGTGAGCATTGAAATCAATTAACTAGAAGGAAGTAGCAGTAGCTCTTACAAATTTTGTTACGCAGTTAAATGCAGGAGCAAAGTACCATTTTAGTGAAAAATGCAAATAGTAGAAAATGTGTCATAATAAATCTCAAATTAAACTTATATAGACTGTAATGTGTCAGGTAAGAGACAGGAAAGTAAGATATGACTTTTCTTGCCACACACAAGGAAAGATGAGAAAATATAATTTAATATCTTGAATTTGATAACAGAAGAAATTATGGCTGGGGAAGCTGGGATGGCTCAGTGAGTTAAGTGCTCTATTGTAGCCCCAGGGACCAAGGATTGAATCCTGGCCCCAGCCTGTGCAGACCCATGTGCTGAGCTGGGATGTGCTTCCTATGTGGGAGGCCCCCAGTTCAATTCTCTCCCTGCTCAGCCCCTGCCCACCTGTGTGGAATGAAACCATGTTGAAAACCGATGACGTACAAGTATGGAGACTACTCTGGGCCCTCCCCCTTCTCTCTGTCTCTGCCAAAGCAATAAAATAAATTTTTTAAAAAATTGTGGTTTCAGTAATGCATTTAATAAATGGAAAAATATCCACCAGCATAATTAAAACTAAGAAAACTGTAGGGTTTCTTTTTTCTTTTTTTTAACATAAGGAAGGCTGAAGACTAGAAAGCAGATGAAATAACAAAAGTACAGTCTAACATGTTTATAACAAATACAACGTCTGACAATTAAGTCCGCAAACTTGCCACCATGCACTTACGTTGGCAGCACTGTACAAACAACTTGGCAAGGTTTCATAACCTTGGTCTATTAGTGTTTCAAAGCTGTGTTCCTGTCAACATGTAGCAGTGTCTTGCTGAGTGGCATTCATTATTGTTATTGCATATTTTTGTTTGCTGTCACAAGAATGTCAGAGCTTGAATTAGGGAAAAGAACAAACATTAAATTTCTTCTTCAACTTGGCAAGAGTGGAAGTGAAATCAGGGACATGTCAGTCCAAGTTGATGGGGATAACGCCATGAAGAAAACAGCAGTGTACAAATGAAGTAATGGTTTTCTGAGCGAAGAGAAAGCATCACTGATGAAGAGCGGGCAGGGTGGGCAGTAACAAGAGCACTGATAAAAGCATTGTAAGAATTCGTTGAATTGTGTGTCAAAATCATCAGCTGACTGTGAGAAGCATAGCAGACCAAGTAAACATCAATCAAGGAACAGGAAAATCTTCACTGAAAATCTTGGTAAGGGAAAGGTGTGTGCAAAAATAGTCCTGCAGCTCATTGATGAACAAAAGCAAAGGAGAGTCAAAGTTTGCCAAGACCTTTTGGAGAGGCAAGATGATGTTTTGGGTCATGTTATCACTGGTAAGGAAACATGGATGTACCAATATGATTGTGAAACAAAGCATCAGAGTGGACAAGGGAAGTCAGCCAGTTCTCCATGACCCCAAAAATTCCATCAGTCCAAATCAAGAGTCAAAATGATGTTGCTCACCATTTTTGATATCGCAGGGATTGTTCATTATGATTTTGTACCAACTGGACAGTCAACCAAGTTGACTATTTAGAAGTGCTGAAAAGGCTGCATGAAAATGTTATATAAAAATGACCTGAACTTTTCGCCAACAGCTCATGGCTCTTGCATCACGACAATGCACCAGCATCTGTGAGGGAGTTTTGAGCCAGTAAATAAATAACTGTATTGGAACACCTTCCCTACTCACCTGATCTGGCCCCCAGTGACATTTTTCTTTACCCAAAGAGAAAAGAAATATTGAAGGAAAGGCATTTGCTTATGCTGAACTGGGGTGGGGCCCCCAGTTCAAGTCTCACCCGGGGTTAGCGTCCCATGTGGGAGGCCCCTGGCCCAGTTCCTGCCCTGTATGGCCCCCACCCACCTGTGTGGAATGAAACTATGTCAAAAACTGATGATGTACAACGATGGAGGCTGCCCTTTTCTCTGTCTCTCTCTCTCTGTCTCTCTCTGTCAAAAACAATAAAGTAAATCTTTAAAAAAAAAAGAAAGGAAGGAAAGTAGGAAGGAAGGAAGGAAGGAAGACATTTGGATGACATTCAGGCATCAAGGGTAATATAATGATGGCTCTGGTGGCCATTCCAGAGAAAGAGTTCCAACATTGCTTTGAGGGGTGGACTAGGCCCTGGTTTTGGTGCATAGCTTCCCAAGGGGAGTACTTTGAGGGTGACTGTAGTGATCTTCAACAATGAGATATGTAGCACTTTTTCTAGGATGAGTTCATGAACTTAATTGTCAGACCTCATATATAAAAATGTAATTAGACTCCACTACTGGAAGGCAAAGAATCCCATCCTATTTTTTAAAAATCCCACTCTATTTTCTTTATAAAGATGTACAATCTCTTTATAAGAGACCTACCTTTTTAAAAAGAG
Source organism: Craseonycteris thonglongyai (assembly GCA_004027555.1). Classification (NCBI taxonomy): domain Eukaryota; kingdom Metazoa; phylum Chordata; class Mammalia; order Chiroptera; family Craseonycteridae; genus Craseonycteris; species Craseonycteris thonglongyai. The sequence goes on from PVKE010018641.1 coordinate 12,910, forward strand.
ATGTGTTTAATATAACATAGAAAGTTTAATAACCAAAGGGGAGATAAACAAACATTTAGCAGAAACTCCACACAGGAAGAAAGTATGTGTAGCCATATTGATATAAAAAATATATATATTTTTTAAAACCCAAGTCACTTAAATTTATTTTTAATAACTGATTGTGTTTATTGGTAAAAAAGCACACTCTTGTCCCACACCTAATTCCAATGTGTAGGACTTTCCTCCACACCACCATGCAATTCTCCATCACCAGTTGGGTATCCTACAATTCAACTCAATTCTGACACTAGTCTACTTGGAGATAACATCAAATTGCAGAAGTACTCAGTCCCACAAGACTGCACTTCACTTAAGTTGCCAATTGTGGGTCCAGATTGTTACTTGTGCTTCTGAATGACTGCCTCTACAGTCATACCTTGTCTTGTTGGGCTTTGTAGATACTGCTTTTTTTTTAAGTGAAGGTTTTTGGCAACACTGCATGGAGCAAGTCTATTGGCATCATTTTTCCAACAGGGCTTACTCACTTCCTATCTGTGTCATGTTGTGTTAATTCTCACAATATTTCAAACTTTTTCATTATCATCATTATATTTCTTATGGGTGCCATGAACTGCATTCATATGATGGCAAACTTAATTGATAAATGTTGTGTGTATTCTCTTGTACCAACTAACCCTTTAAGGTGACCAGATTTTAACATTGGTAAAGCAGGACACCACTGACTGGGGGGGAGGGGGTTCTTGATTAAAAATTTGGTCTATCTCCTGCCGTTTCCTAGCTTGTCGTGCATTCTTTCCCAAAATCGGGACTTTTTAAAAATGCCATGGGACGCGGGACAAATTGTTAAAAATCGGGACTGTCCTGCCAAAAGCGGGACGTTTGGTCACCTTCCCCTTCCCCCATTCTTCTCCCTCATAGAGCCTCCTTATTCCCTGAGACAAATACATATTTAAATCAGGCCAATTAATAACCCTGCAATGGTCTCTCAGTGTTTAAGTGAAAGGAAGAGTTATACATCACCCACTTTAAATCAAAAGTCAGAAATGATTAAGCTTAGTGAAAAAGGCTTACTGAAAGCTGAGACAGACCAAAAGCTAGGCCTCTTGTGCTAAACAATTAGCCAAGTGGTGAATGAAAAGGAAAAGTTCTTGAGAGAAATGAAAAATGCTATTCCAGTGAACACGTGAATGATAAGAAAGAAAATCAACTTTATTGCTGATATGGAGAACATTTTAGTGGTCTGGATAGAAGATCACACAAGGTGTAACAGTCCCTTAAGCCAAAGACTAACCCATGCCTGATTGAACTGGCTGAACTCAATCTGCAGAAAGGTCAGGGGATAGGACTGAAAATTTCAACCCTCTGTTTATGACTGTTTCTCCTGGCAACAGCATCCTGGTCATTATCGGCTTTCCAAAAGTCATCTTACTTATATAAACTGGGATTTGGTTGAAAGAAGCATGTTATGAATATCAAAAGACACCTGTTTATGCCTCTGAAGCTCCTTTAGGAACTGAGGACAAGAGACTAAATATTATAACAAATGATATTCCCATGGCTTTTATCATTTAGAAAATTTCCAAGACTTTGGGAGCTGTGAGCCAGAAACCAGGAACTGTAAACAGAAGGCCTGAATATAGGAGCATGTTCATTATAAGTCGCAGCCTGCTTGTTCTGTAATGGAGGCTGCCCACCTGTGTATATTAATGTCCTCCCAATGCTTTTCCTGGGCTTTTTCACACATCCTGGGTGTCACTATCCTTTCTGGCGACTTTTTATCATCCTCTGTATACAAATAATTTCCAACTCTGTGTCATGAGCCCATATCTACACATCCTATTCCCTCCTGAGCTGCTTGCTCTATTGGGCCATCCCTCCGGAACCTCAATGCCCACATCGAAACTTCAGCTTGTCACATTTCTCTCTGAGCCTGGTTTGCCTCTGTTGCCTTATAGCTGAACATAAAGTCCAGATATCATCCAACTTGGCTCATTCTCCTTTACACTCTACACAATGACTCATCGAGTCTTGTCAACCTCTCTCTCTCTCTCACACATGGCTCTTGAATGTCTCTGTCATCAGGGTCCATTGTGGTTTGTAAATCTGTTCTTTCTACAGCCTACCTGATTGTTCTGCCCCTTGTACTAGAAAAGAGTACGTTTTCTCAAGATCAAACGTGATGAGGGAATTTCTCCGATGAAAATCCTTTAGTGGTACTTTATTTTTGCCCCAAAGATAAAACCAAGCTTCCTTCCTCGAAAATTAAAGGAAGAATTACCAAATGATTCAGCAAGTTCACTTCTGGCTATATACCTCAAACAACTGAAAGCAGGGACATGAGCAGGTATTTTTACACCTATGTTCATAGCAGCACTATTCGCCATGGCCACAAGGTGGAAGCGATACAAGTGTCCATGGATTGATGAATAAACAAAATGTAGCCTAGGCGAACAATGGAATATTGTTCAGCCTTAAAAAGTAATAAAATTCTATAGCAAGCTACATATGCAATACCGAGGATGACCCTTGAAGACCTTATGCTAAGTGAATTAGCCAGTCACGAGAGGACAAATACTGTATGATTGCACTTACAGAAGGTACCTAGAGCAGTCAAGTTTGTGTTTGATTTTCTGTAGAAAGGAGAATGATGGTTGCCTAGGGTTGGGGGGCAAGATGGGGTGGGGTGGGGAAATAGTATTTAATGGGTACGCAGTTTCAGTGGGGGAAAATGAAAAAAGTTCTGGAGGTGGATGGTGGTGATGGTTGCACAACACCGTGAATGCACTCGGTGCCACTGAACTGTACACTTCAAAATGGACAAAATGGCAAATTTATATTTGCCATAATAAACAAAATGAAAGCAAACAAAATACAACCAAACCCCTCACCATGACATATCGGCCTTTATTCTTTTTTAAAGATTTATTTTACTGTTTTTGACGGAGACAGAGAGAGGGAGAGGGCCCAGAGCATTCTCCTTAGTTGTATGTCATCAGTTTTTGACATGGTTTCATTCCACACAGGTGGGTGGGGGCCCCACAGGGCCGGAACCCTCCACATGGCAGGCACTCCCCCTTGAGCTGGGGGCCGAGTGAGGGTGAGGGTGGGATGAGAACCGAGCTGGGGGCCCTCAGCATGTGGGTCTGCATGGACCAGGGCTGGGATTCAATCCTCAGTCCCCAGGGCCACAAAGTGAGCAGCTCTTAACCCCCTGCACCATCCCGGCTTCCTCCATATAGGCCTTTATTGATTAGCACCCTACCCACAACTCTCGGCTCATCCCCTAGCACCTTTCTCCGAAGAACATAGCATATGGCCAACTGGGACCTGGGGGAGCTTTCGCACCCTTCTCCTTTCCCTCCCCCTGGCTCTCCTCCCACCCCTCCCCCTCCCCTGGAAATCTCTCTTTCTGTCTGGGGTTGCATGACTATTTTCCAGGAAGCCTTCTAGGACCCACGCTTCCCGAGGGAGTTCCTAGCCATCCTATGCTTCACGTGTCACAGTGTGTATCACACTGAATTAAAATGGCTTGTCTGCTTATCTTTGGAGAGCAGTATCTGTGTCTGTGTCTTACTCACCTTTTTATCTCCATCTCAGTGTTTGACACGGAGTCATCAATAACTATTTGCTGAATCAGGAAATCAATCTTTTCATATTAAAGAATAAGGGATTTAAATTTACTTTTTCAATTAAAAATTTTAAAATATCAGGACTTTAATGTTAAAAATATTTTAAAATATTAGGACTCATTTAAAAACATTAGTTCTATTAGAACAATTTATGAAACTGTAATCTTCACAAACTGTAATACTTCTTCGTGGTCTTTGATCAATCTAATGGTCAAAAAATAAAACAAACAAAAAACAAGGTTACATAAGATACAGATTATAATTATAAGGCTACATAATATATTTGTGTAATTGATCTTCCAGAGATTTCACCATAAGGAAAACTCCTTAGGTTCTTAAAAATAAGAGTTTTACAAACCACATTCTTTACACAGGATCCACTACAAATAGAACAACAACAAAACCTAGAGGAAAGAAAAACAAATAGGATTATAAATATGAAATGGGATATAAGTATTGATATTTATATTGATATTTAAAAGTACAGTACTACTGTGCATAGTTTCATGGTAATAATGAAAATACTTTGACTGGTCTTTTGAAAATATACAAAATTCCAGAATTGCTTCAAAAATTAAAAAACTAGATGGATTGATAATTATGGAAGAAATACTTGTTGGCATTATGTCTGCGTTGTTTGATAGTGATTTATTTTAAACTTGTAAAAGATGGATCTATGCTGACAATGTAGACAACATGGAATGCTCCTCAACTAATTTTGTTTAAATATTAGCATCCTAATAGTAAAACATGACCCAGAAAAATAAAGGAAAACCAAGACAGCTGGAATCTGCATTTGTCCTACCCTTCCCACAACCCCTGGCCAATTCTTTTCACTTAATTTCTGAATTTCAGCAAACTCTTAGCTGGTCAAAGCTTTTCCAGGCACTTCACTCCTTCCATTGATCATCCTGGAAATAGTTACTCATTTCCTCAGGGTCTATGACTTTGTCACTCTTTGTATCTGACAATGGCAGCAGTGTCCCAACTATCCCATCTGTGAGGTCTATCACTCACCATGCATTTTGCCAGCCTTTTCACACAGGCTAACAACCACATGTTCCCTGGTCAAGTCTAAGGCTCAATCCTGAATGTATCTCAAAATTTACTTTTATAGTCAATAAACTGGGATGCATGAAACAAATCCACTTTTCACACTCCCCTTCAGTTGCTCTTGATCATAGAAATGGCTTTGAACTCGAGTCATTTAGATTCCCAGCAAGTTTCAGTAACCCATTTTAATTGGTTAGGACAAGAGACATACTTAAAGCAAGGTAGAAATTGCTTTACAAAGAAAGCAGGGGAAGAAAAACACCAAAAATTTTCTTTTATCGTGATCCAGACTCACATTGATTTCTGCATTCATTCTTGGCTAAGTTATACTGAAGAAATCCCAAAGTCTTAGTGGCTAACAACAGGGCTTTATTTCTCACTCAGATTACATGCCCTTCATGGGTTAGCTCGACATTGTATTCATTCCAGGACCCATGAGGAAGAAGCAGCTCCTATTTGATGTATTTATTTTTGTGGCAGAAGAAAAAGAGAAATGGCAGAATACACAATGGCTTTTGAGACTATGACCACTTTCATATGTCACTTTGACTCCTGTTTAATTGGCCAGAGCCTGATGTCAATGGGCAGGGAGATGTAATTCTCTCAGAGGGAGGGGGAACAAATAATTGGAAATAATATAATCTGTTACAGCCTACATTCTTGCTTGTAAGTATTTATGTCCTTCCCTTCAGCCACAAAACATATTCATCCCCTCCCAAAGGGATACACTCTAAAAGTCCCATCCAATTGCAATATAGAATGTCTGACAACTAAGTTCATGAACTTGCCATCCTGCGATTTGTTGACAGCACTGTACAAACAACTCGGTAGGGTATCATAACCTTGGTATATCAGTGTCTCACAGCTGTGTTCATGTTGACGTGTAGCAGTGTGTTACTGAATGGCGCTCATTATTGTTGTGTATTTTTGTGTGCCATCGCAAGAAATGTTGGAGCTTAAGTGTGCCAAGACCTTTTGGAGAAGCAAGACAATGTTTTGGGCCAAATTATCATTGATGATGAAACTTGGGTGTACCAATATGACCCTGAAACAAAGCATCCAAGTACACAAGGGAAGTCAGCCAATTCTCCTCAACCAAAGATGTTCCATCAGTCCAAATCAAGAGTCAAACAATGTTGCTAACCATTTTTGTTATCAGAGAGATTGTTCATTATGATTTTGTACTAACTGGGCAAACAGCCAACCAATTAGACTATTTTGAAGTGCTGAAAAGGCTGTGTAAAAAAGACGAAAATGACCTGAACTTTTCCCCAACAACTCATGGCTCTTGCATCACAACAATGTACCAGCTCACACACCACTGTCTGTGAGGGAATTTTTAGCCAGTAAATAAATAACTGTGTTGAAACACCCTCTCTACTCACCTGGTCTGGCCCCATTGACTTTTTTTCTTTACCTGAAGATAAAGGAAACAGTTGAAAGTGAGATATTTTGATGACATTCAAGGACATCAAGGGTAATACGACAACAGCTCTGATGGTCTTTCCAGAAAGAGTTCCAAAATTGCTCTTAAGGGTGCACGAGGCACTGGCATTGGTGCATAGCTTCCCAAGGGGAGTACTTTGAAGGTGGCTGTAGTAATATTAAGCAATGAGTAATGTAGCAATTCTTCTAGGATGAGTTTGCAAACTTAATTGTCAGGCTTCAGGCTTCATATGACTAGAATCTTCATAAGATCTAGAATCTCATGAAATACATAAAATTTGGGTGTAGTTCCTCTTGATCTGGAGACATATGAACTAAAAAGAGAACTTAACCCCACCCCTCAGTCTCCACCCCCCACCCCCCAACACACATACATAGTGGTGGAACAGGGTCAGGCTAACCACAAAATTATTCCTATCCAGAAAGAAAAAATAAGGGGATGGGGGAGACACATAGCTTTTTGACTCCGTATACTCATCTAAAGAGGGAATTGGAAAATATGTCCTTCTTGAGGTCTGTGTAGCTTATCCTCATAATGGCTTATTCCCATAAAAGATTAGAGCCCAAAGAGCACTATAAATTTTGAAGAGTCTTTTAATCCCAGACTGTTGGCTTCTGGCCACTCCAGCTCTCAAAAACTTCCCAAGTGGTTCATGCTAATACTATACCCACATCCACAATTATTTTTGAGATCTATCTCTCTCTGAACTTAATAACCAGCTTCCTGGAAGAGTAACCTAACACATTCAGAAGTTTTTACCAGGAACACTTTGATTTGTTTAAATAGGCCTTTATTATATGGAAAACATTTCTCCATTTTCTCTCTTCCTAGTTGGAGGTAAGAAACAACTGCTTTCTTTCCTATAAGTCTGGGAATTTCTGAGTTGTTTCTATTCCTGGCTTGCAAACCACTCCATTCTTTTGAGTTCATCTCTTTCTTGTAACACCAGGTCAGATGCTATCAGTCACAACCAAAGCATGCTGTTTATCAAATTCCACCCTCCCCTCCCCACAACTCATGAAGTCATTCAATATATATCCATCCTACAGTTATCACAGGCCACAATTTTACCAAATATTTTGCTGCTGCATTATAAGGGTTGTTATCTTTCTAATTTCCAATAACAGTTTTCTTACTTCTCACTGCCTGGCCCTGGAAGCCATGTATATTTTGGAATGTTTGTAATGGGAGCCTCTCATTTTTATGTACTAATTTCTATCTTGTTTTTATATGTAAATTTCTTTATTTCAAATCAAGAGATCTGATTTTTAAAGATTAATATGAAAATATAGCTTACACAGTATTATATTAATTTCGGGTATACACCATAATTCTTCAATATTTATGTACCTAAAGAAGGGATCCCCATGATAAGTCCAACAACCTATGACACCATACCACTCTTACCACAATATTTTTGTGTGTGTGTTGTTGTTTTTTATTGTTAAATTTAATGGGGTGACATTGATTGGCAACAATTAGTTTCCAGATGTACAAGACCACATCACATCACCCATGCATCGCATCATCACAATGGTATTGACTATATTTTCCATGCTGTATATTAAATCTCTATGGCTTATTTGCTTTATATCTGCTCATTTGAGCCTCTTAGTCCCCTTCACCTTTCCCCCTTTTTTAATTTTTCAATTACAGTTGACATTCAATATTATTTTATATTAATTTCAAATGTACAGCATAGTGGTTAGACATTTATGTAAGTTAAGAAGTGATCCCATGACTAGTCTAGTACCCACCCAGCACTATACATAGTTATTACCATATTACTGACTGTATTCGCCATGCTTTACTTCACATCCCCATGACTATTTTGTAACTACCAATTTGTACTTCTTAATCCCTTCACCTTTTTCACCCTGTCCCCCAACCCCCTCCCATCTAGCATCCCAATAAATCTAGTACCTGTCTGACACCATACCTAGTTATTACAATATTATTGACTGTATTCCCTATGCTGTACCTTACACCCCCATAACTGCTATGTCACTATCAATTTGTACTTCTTTATCCTGTTCTGTTCTTTTATTTGGGAATGCTGCTTTCTGTCCCCGTTCTGGCTGCTTCCCTGTGCTTGTGTCTATGTATTACGTAGGCCTCCTATGTGTCCCAGTCTCAGTAGAGTGGCCTATGGAGTGGGTGTCCTGTGGGGGCCCAGTGGTCCAGTCTTCATGGCCACCAGAACCGGGGGCTTCAGGTGTGCCCCTTGTGAGGATTGTGTGTGCCCTTCTATTGCAGTTGAGCCTGGGTTGCTATTTGCACGTCAGTGGGAGGGATTGACCCTTGGGCTGACTGGCTGTGAGGACTGGCCATGACTACAGTGGGGAGCTGTGGTGCACGGGCTGACCCCACAGAGCAGGATTTGCTTCAGCAGGCTCTGGTGTCTGCCCAGTCTGCCCTTTTGGTGTGTCATCCTTGGAGGCTGCCAGGTGATGCTCCAGCTGTCTGAAGCTGGTCACTGGGTGGGGCAGGCCCGGGGCCTCTTGCTGCAGGCCAAGTTCAGCCTCTGCTGTGCCCTGCCCAGGGCCCCCAGGCACAAGCCACAAAGCCATCTGCGTATGGCTACCGCCAGCACTGTGCTTGGAGGTGCCTCCAGGAGCCGCAAACCGACACCAGCTGTGGCTAGTGCGGGTGAGGCTTAGGGTTGCTCAACCAGAGGCGGGGGTATTCCAAAGCCAGGTACCACTTGTTTGGGTTTTGTGAATGAAACTGACAACTTTTAGGAAAGTCTGCGGCATGAGCCAAGGCAGGTGATTTGTAGGGAAAACGCTGCTGGAAGTGGCTCGGGTATGCACTCAATTTGGGTGGGGCAGGGCTGACAAACAGTGTTAGCCATGTTGATGGAGACTCAGATACGGTGGCTACCTGTGTCTGCAGGCTGGGAGGGGAGATGGCTCAATAAAGAAACAGTGACTTCGGCCAGCTCCTCTGTCTGGAAGAAAGTAGCCCCTCCAGCTCTCGCGCTGAAGCCAGACAGCTCAGGTCCTCCTGCTAGGTGCCTGGCATTTGTACAGCTGCTGCCCCAGCACTGGAGCTCAGAGTGAGTGAGTCCATCCACAGTAAGTTCATGTGCGGGCTTTTTAAGAGGAGCGCCTGGGTCTGTAGCGCCCTCTGTCTCACTCAGTCACAGCCAGAGTTATGGGGACTTCTCTCCCCAGCCCTGAAACCCTGGGCTGGAGCCTGGTGTGGGGCCGGGACCCCTCGCTCCCTCCGGCAGACCTCCACAGCTGAGATGTTCCCCCCAACTTTTAACTGTCAGACGTGGGTGTGGGACCAGCTCATGCAGTGTCTCTTCCGCTCCTACCAGTCTCGAGATGGTTTCTTCTCTGTGTCCCTTAGTTCTAGGGCTTTGGCTCAGCTAGACTTCAGGCGGTTCTCAATGATGGGTGTTCTGTAGTTCAGCTGTAATTTTGATGTGGTCAGGAGAGGAGGTGGGCATAGTGTTTACCTACTCTGCTATCTTGACCAGAAATCCCTCATTACTGTATTGTTGATTTAAAGCAAGTTACACCACAGTAATGAGGAAGCTCAAAATCTCTATGGCTGATAACAGCAAAGGACGTTTCTGACTCACATCATTTTTCTTTTATCGGACATCTGCAAGTATTTTCCACTTTATCTTCATTCTGGGACCCAGACGCCCCTATGTAGGGCGTTCTGTTCTCATGGTAGAGGAAAATCAACAAATGTTAGAGCCACACAATGGCTTTTAGGGCTTTTAATTGAGGGTGGCATATGTAACTTCTACTCCCATTTCACTGGCTAAGAACGTGACGTGACTGAACCTGATAGAAATGGGGTGGGAACACATACTGCTGTCTGTCACTAGGAGGGGCAGAGCATGGCTGGAAATGCTCAGCTGCCTCTCCAGCTACTCTGCCTCATAAATATGGCTTTCAACTTGCACTTTATCTTGTTAGAACATGATACATACTTAAATCATGATAAGTATTGGTGGCTTCTTGGGTGATTATGAAAATTTTAGACACATATGCATTGTCTAAAGTGTGACAGGCTTCAAAGTACCCAAGGTGTGGAGGGGTAACAGCATATGGTTGGATGAGTAGGAAACCAAACTAGCAGGCGGCATTGTTTTCTCCAAAAGGCTCGGCTGAAGAGGGTACATTGTGCTCACTGTACACCCAGTAAGTTTTGCTCGTCCACCAGCATACTTGGAACTGAAGATGGTGGAAAACTGCTCGTCTGATGTCCTAGAAAGCTGGGGCAAGTCTGCGCAGGATCTTCAGGGTCAGGCCCCACGCAGATTCCTCTCCCCCACGTACCCCAAAGCCTCTGACTCTTTTTTATCTCCGCAGTTCGACATGCAAAGGATAACTCTGGAAGAGCTGAAGCACATCCTCTATCACGCCTTTCGGGACCACTTAACCATGAAGGACATCGAGAACATCATCATTAACGAGGAGGAGAGTCTGAACGACAACTCAGGGAACTGCCAGACAGAGTTTGAAGGAGGTAGGTGCCCCTGCTTCGGCTTCCTTCCTGGCCTGGGACACACCATAGCCTCTGGGAAAAGAAGGTGTTTACAGTCTCCTGGGCACTGAAGCCAAGAATCCACAGATGAGGGTAAATGATCCTTTTGCAAAGATGCAGTTGGTTTCTTTCTTTCTTTCTTTCTTTTTTTTTTTTCCATTTTTTCCTCCAATGTCTGCGTTTTTGCAAAATCTTCGTTGACCTTGTCCTTCCTCCAGTGACTCTAAGGTCTGTTCCCAGATGTGTGGCTTTGTGGTGTTTGCCTTAATTAGTGGGGACTGCACCAAAGGAGCCTGTTTAAACCACCAGTAAAGCTGGTTCGAGCCCAGGGGCTAATTGTGTGACTTGGGCAAGCGATGTATCTTCTCTGAGTGTGTTTCCTCATCTATAAACATCCAGATAATTTCACATCCTTCACAAGATCTCTGGAAATGGATCACCTCTATGCTGTGCTCCCTGAATGCACTGGCCCAAAATGAGCCTGTTGACTCTCACAAACTTCACCAAGTAGTTACAGAGGAAAAAAGGTCTTCCTACGGCTGAACAAGAGACCCACAAGAAGCCATTTTTCTTGTGCTTGTGAAAGAAACCTTAAGGAAAACAATAAACAAAAAACGGAACAGCCGACCTTATCCCCTAATCAGTAGAGAGTTCTAGGGAAGCTAAACAATCTAATTCCTCTTTGTGGCTTTGAAAATTAGAGCTGCCTTAACAACTCTGACATATAGATTTTTTTTTTAATTACATTGGTAATAGAAGACTACCAAGCAATTTCTAACTTATTCAATACTGAAGTTTCCTAAAGAGGTCAAACTATTTTTTTTTTAATTTTTCTCTGAACATAGTCAGAAGTCAATATGTACAGATGGTAAGCTGTATATATCTCATTGTTATAGACAAGTCAGCATAGACACCAGAATGGCATTTGGTTCCCTAGTCTTGGAAATGCCACATTAGAGCTGGCCACGCCATGACCGGGAGGCTGCTCAGGCCTGATCCAGTCCAGGTGGCCACAGAGCTTCATCCGAACCCATCAGCCCTGTTTGGGCTGCACTGCTACGTCAATGTGCAGGATTACAGGCTATGACAGGAGGAAACGGGAGATGGCTTATCCTCCAAGAGGACAAACTAAATTAACTCAAGATAGGGAAACAGGGAGTGGTGGAGTCTGCGGTAAACTTGAGAGCCACGCCCCCTGTGAATTTAAAGTGTTCAGAAGGGCTGTGTGTGGGTAACAACCCAGCTGTGGTCCAGAGCTGCCTTGATCTTTCTTCCTCAATGGCCATATTTGGAGTTGGAGGGGCACAGAGCACATAGGGCAGGATGGTCACAGCCAACCCCATGTCCAGTCAGACAGGCAGGGGCACTGGGAGGGCAAAGAAGGGTGAGGAGGGCATGGATTGGGCTAACACTTGGGAAAGCAGCAGCCCTGGACTCCCTGTTCCACCTCATTTCTAGCTGACAGGCGACGTGTTCACACAGTGGAAGCATTGGGGCTCCAGCTCCCCACCGTCAGCAACCACTCTGGAGACAGGAGGAAAGTGTTTCTGGGCATCACATTTTCCACAAGAGCTTTGTTTGTGGATCAGTGTTTTGTTTGGAGAAATGTCACAAGTCTTAGTAATTTGAGAAAGGTCAGACTGCACTGGGAAGTAACCTGAACTTTAAGCAATGTCGTTTTATTACTTAAAAGCTCATATATTAATGAAATAACTGGCTGACAAAAGGGTTTCCAAATAGAAGTCTTACTGGGTCTACTTTAATGATTCATACATATAACATTGAGAACAGCTATCCATTGGGGGGTTAATGATACGTACCAGGCACTGTACTAAATGCTTTAAAATGCATGATCTTCTTTAAGAAACATGATTAGCATACTGCTTTTAGGAATGACCTCTGTGACCTTGATTCTATAATTCCTTCTGCATATTTTTATGTCAGGGAGCTGGGGTGCTTGTTTGTTTGTTTGCTTTTTAATATGTTGTCAGCACGGTTTGGCTCCAAATGCCAGCTCATTTGTTTGTGTTTAGGTTTAACATGTCTCCCATCTTGGAGACGGCCCAAGGCCCAGGTGCATATACTTAAAGCCCGGTGCCTTCTCCAAGTTCAGCGAAGGGCCTCTGGTTGTATTTCGGGCAAAGGTGTGTAGGGAGAGGAGGCGCAGGGACTGAGTTCACCGCTGGTGCCCTCGAACTGAGAGTCCATGTGGCACCCTGTGGCTGGCCTTGGCCTCCTCCCTTACCTCTTTCTGCCATGCCTGCTGCCCACAAAGGGGACCTGTCGCCATTTTGAACCTCTCCCTGCCCCCACCTCAGTCTGACTACACAGTTGCATGGCTCATGCCTCCTAAATCTCACGTTCCTCTCAGCTCCTCTCTAGCCGGCCCACTCCTTGCGGTTTCCTCTTGCCCGAGCCCAGGAGGCATGCCCTATCCAGACACTTCAGCCACGCTCTTGCCAACATCTCGAACCCCTCACCCACCCATCAGCTCCCTCCATGCCAATTCTTGATAAATCCAGCATCTACCTCTGAAGGTGCGAGGTGGCTTTTCTCTTCAAGTCCAACCTGCTTAATAAACCACACTGACCCATGAGAGGGAAGGAAGGGGCAGGACACTATCCCAGACCCCAGAACCCCACACAGGCCACCTCTGCTCTCGCCATTCCCCACCCAGGAAGCCCTTTCCTCTTGCTCTCCTGAGAGTGCTGCAGCAAGGACACACATGCTGGTTAGCCCTCCTATAAAGCTGCTGCTCTGTGGGCATCGGGAGTCCTGCCCTCTTTGGTGTCAGAGAAAGGCATCAATGACAAGCAAAAACCTACGGGGACAGGAGGTCTTTGCCTCGAGAAGGTGAAAGGGCATGTCTGTCTCTGAGCAAGTGAGGAGGAAATGGTCCGTGAAACACATGTTTTGTAGCAGAGTTCGAATTTGAATAAGGCCACATCAGATGGCTTTGAGGTCAGCAAAGTTAGAGTCAAGATTGAGATTCTGGAGTGTGGAAAGTGTTTGAAAATGCGACTGTGGACAACCAGTGTGACACAGAGCAGTTAGCATTAATAGGAGTTTTTCCAAACGCCATCAGCATCATTTTATGTCAGTGATTATACTTTTCATTTTTATAAACCTTGGGTCTGAAACGTTTACAAAGGTGTTTAGATTCTGTCCATTAAGTCGGGAAATGTCAGTTATTTATCTTACATGAATGGAAGAATAAAGAACAGAGAAAAAGACCAGGAGACCATAGCGTGTGGAGCCCTTGATGGAGAGATTTGTGGGGGAGTTTTGTCCTTTTAGTTTTCATTTTGGCTGGATTGTTTTCTTTATTTGTTTGATTTTTAGGTCAGCACAAACAACAAATACACACAAATACAGCCCCTCACACATTCCAGTCTGCCTTATATTTATAGTAGGTAGGGCTCTGTGATTATAAGCAAGCAGCAATTTTTCCGTCTTCCCCTAATAGTGGACAAGAGGAGATAGGATGAAATGCCGAGGTACATACAAGGAAAGGTGTCCTGCCTTCTTTGGGAAACCCTGGACTGGGAGCTCACACCATGCACAGAACCCATTTTCCTGGAGCCCCAAGCAAGTCATCTACACAAAGCCTTGGGAAGGGAGGAAAGAGCGGTTCTGAAATGGACCTCTCTTGCATTCACGCCGGCTTCTGAGGAGAAGCCGAGCAGGCTGAGTCCGGCACTGGAACAGGTGTATTCCACTGTGAAGGTGCTTTGAGCATGAGGTCAGTTAACTCAACTGAATTCAGGGGCTCTCAGCCACTGCCCACAACCAGAGGTCTACACAGCCCCAGTCCAATGAGATGACTTGGCTGGAAGTAGGACGTTCAGGCGATCCAATCCCTTAGGTTTTTTTGAACTCACTTAGGATAACTTATGCTCAGTGTACTTAGGTGTTAGCTGTTAATATTTGTGTTCTAATGAGTTGGAAACATAAATAGGTCTGCCATCGGTCAAAATACAAGATTTTGTGATTACTCACGATGGCCTTTCCCCATCCATGCTACATATGAGAGTTTTGAGATGGTTTGCTTCCATTTAACCAGCACAATCGCCAGCCATTTTGTTTTTGAACATAAGCTCAGTTGACACTGGGAGGCAAATTTGTGCTTTTTAGTATTTAGTTCTAGTCAGTGGCATGTGAAATGGAGTGGTCTTGTCACTTAATCACCTATGTGTCTGTCACCAGCTCCTTAGTAAGTGTTCTTATAACCAGTTGAACTACATCTGAAGCTTGGCAGTGCTTGCTTCCAGTGTTTACTGCTTAATCCCTATTGATACAGTCCAAAGGGCGGGCTTGGAAGGCAGCTGTTCAGCAAGGCTGCCAAGGGCTGGTCATTTGTTAACATGTCCCATTGGCCTGCTGGCGCAGCCTGAGAGATAAGTTCTGTAGCCCGTGTGGTACAGATGAGGAAACTAAGGCTCAGCAATGGGGAGTGATTTGTTCGAAGTCAAACGACAAGTCAGGTTTGAACCCAGGCCTACCTGGCAAAGTCCTGCCCTGGCCGCTTCATTTGTTGGAGTTATTTACTCGGGTGTGGGCTTTACAAAGGCTCCTTCCACAACGGAGCTTCGTCACTCTTACTCAATTCTCATTTCATCGCCAATAAATCGTATTACGTTTGGAAGATGAGTAGAAGTGCAGTGAGATCTATGTGTAAGCCCTCTCAAGACACCTGCCCCAAGTGTTGTCCCTGAATGGAATACCAGCTGTCAGTTTTTCCTAGACCTTCTGACAACATGCACAGAATGGGAAGTAGAGACCATCAGCTGGAGAACAAGGCGTGTCGGTGACAGACACAGCAGAGGCGTTCTGCATCATTCAGTGCCCTGGTGGGAGGGAGACAACGAGTGATGGTCAAGGAGGTGACACAGGCCAAGTAGCCCCAGGTGACCCCTGTGCAGACATGTGGGTTCTGGTCTCTGCCCTGTGTAGACTAGCTGTGTGACAGTGGGTAACTGATTTTAAAACTCTCTAAGCCTTATTTTCCTTATCTGTCCAATGAAAAGAATGGACAACAACAGTCATATCTAGAGCAAAATTTTCTAGGATAGTGGAAGGTCAGATGGAATTTGCAGCCAAATCCAGGATCTGCAGTTCAGCCATCCCTTCTGAAGTCGCAGTGTTTCTGTCTGGATGTCAAATGCACACCTGGAGGGGGAGACTGGGCTCATCACCTGGTCACGCACACTGGGCATTTCATGCCATCCAAATGAAAAGGGCATGAGATGTCACCTCTACCATCTGCTCCCAGCTCTCTTGGTGCTGTGACTTTCCTGAAATAAAACCTGTTCTCCTTGGGTCGATGAGGGAGGTTAAAGTCTAGCTGAAGTTGGTGGCAGGCAGTGAGATAGAAGACAGTTTTCAAAGAAATCTGGAGCTTTAGACCGAACAGGACTTTACTTCTTTTTGTTTTTTTGGTTTTTTGTTTTTTTTTAATATTATTATATTTTATTGTTAAATTTAATGGGGTGACATTGGTTGGTAACAATCAGACAGTTTTCCAATGGACAACTCCACATCACATCACCCATGCATCCCATTATGTGCCCAGCTCCCAGAATCAGGTCCCCCTCCAACACCATATATCTGGTGCCCACTCCCCCCTCGGTCATGATAGTTTTGACTAACAACTGCTGAGCACTTAGGGCAGTGTGGACAGGTGTGGTGTCATGGTGGAAAAACAAGTGTTGCATTTGCTACAACTTGGGATGTTTCTTCTGCAAATCAGGACGTAAC
>PVKE010018642.1:0-29306 GCA_004027555.1 Craseonycteris thonglongyai
CCCTCTAATGTATTTTTCATTTCAGTTATTGTATTCTTTATTTCTGACTGGTTCCTTTTATGTTTTCTATCTCCATTTTTATGATATCTATATTTGTTGAAGTTCTCCCTGAGATCATTGAACATCCTATCACCAGTGTTTGGAACGCTGCTTCCAGTAGATTTCTTATTTTCATTTTGTTTTGTTCTTTTTTTTTCTGGAACTTTGTTCTGTTCTTTCATTTGGTACATATTTTTTGTTTCCTCATGTTGGTTGCCTCCCTATGTTTGTTTCTGTGTATTAGGTAGGACTGCTATGCATCCTGGTTTTAATAGAGTGGCCTTATGTATTAGGTATTTGTGGGACCCAGTGGTGCACTCTTCCTGGTCACCAGAGCCAGGTGCTATAGGTATGTCCCTTATATAGGTTGGTGTGCCACCTGCTGTAGTTTGTTCTAGGTTGCCATTTGCACATCAGCAGAAGGGATTGACCCTCATGCTGCCTGGTTGTGGGGACTGGCTGTAACTACAGTGGAGGAGCTGTGGTACAAGGGCTGATGCTACACCAATGTTTACTCTAGTGGGGCTCTGGTGTCTGCCCAGTCTGCCCTTTGCATGTGTCATCCTTGGAAGAGGCTGGGTGATGCTCTTGTTTGGTCAGAGGCTGGCCTCTGGGTCTGCCAGCACTGGGGCCTCCTGGGAAAATACCCACTGCAAACCAAGGTTAGCCACAACTTGTGCTCTATCTGGAGCCACCTGATATAAGTCACAAAGCAATCTGCAGAAACTTGCTGCTCATTCTGTGCTTGAAGGTGACTCAAGAGGCTACTCTGTGAACTGAGGCTGGCTGCCACTAATGTCCAGCTTAGAGCTGCTCAGCTAGAGGTACAGGACACATTGACTCCAGATGCTGCTTGTTCAGCTTTTGCAAATCTTTGTGAGACTTTAGGAAAGTTCACAGCCTGAGCTAAGACAGGTTGTTTATAGGGAAAAGCCATTGGAAGTGGCTTGATTGTGCCTGAAAGGTGGGTGGGGAGGGGATCTTAGGGAATCATTAGGGGCAGACGAAACCTGAAATATGGTGTCTGTCTGTCTGCATGCAGGGAGTGGGGAGGGCTCAACTGAGACACAATGACATCCACCAGCTATTCAGTCTGGAAGATACTGTCCCTCCAGTCTTCGCCCTGTTGTGTTTTTATTACACATAAAATAAATAAATAAATAGAGTGATGGGGGGATGCCAACATAGCTCAATGGTTGAGTTCTTGCCTCACAGTCAGGAGGTCCAGGGTTCCATTCTCATCCCTGGCACTTGCTGAAGTACAATACAACTGTTAACCCCCGGGATGCTTCAGCGGTGAAAGTTTGTGCCTCCCATGAAGAAGGTCCCCAGTTCAGTTCCTGCCCCGTGTGGCCCCACATCCACCTGTGTAGAACAAAACCATGTCACAACTAATGATGTACAACTATGGAGACTTTTCTAGGCCCTCTCCACTTGCTCTCTCTCTCTCTCTCTCTCTCTCTCTCTATCTGTCTCTCTCTCTCTCATTTTCTCTCTCTCAAAAAAAAAAAAAAATAGAATAATTAACACCAAAGTTAAAAAAGAGAGAAAGTGGGGGAATCTTTTGGAGGTGATAGATATATTTATGGCATAGATTCTGTGATGGTTTCATGAGTAGGTAGCTATCTTCAAATTCATCACGTTTTATACATTAAATATGTACTTTTGGTATATCAACCATGCCTCAATAAAGTGTTCTTCTTTTTTTAAGTTAGAATTGTGTGAAAGAAAAAAGTTCTTTTACTTTTAGCCTGCATGAAAGTTTTGTGTTATTTTAAAACATAATATTTCAAGGCTTAGGATTTAAAAAAATAAATATTAGAGAGTGGGCATTGTTGCCTTTTTCCATGCTTATGGCCTCTAATTAATTAATATGGTTGTGCATTTCTCACTATCCACAAATATTGTGAAGTATGTTTGCGGCTTGGTAAGTTTAGCATTGTGAGAGACTAAGGTTTATGTGGAAAGTGTATTAAAATGACTTGCCTATTTAAAAAAAGAAGTGTTGTGGGAGAGCTTCAGCTCTGAGCCCTATTCACATGTCTAGGTATAGGTATGGAAGGACAGGCAAGAAGGGAAGCACGGAGGCAGAAATAGGACTGAGGATGGGACAACCCATCTAGGCCCAACCCCTATTATCCCATTGCTTATATACAGATGGTTGCCAGTTGGTCCCGGCCTGGCAGTCTCTATGCCGACCCAGTGTCAAAGTTAGAAAGATTAATGGTTTGCCTCTATCAGAGGCTGGAGGTCACACAGTTCTTACTCTTTATCAAAGCTGATCTAGCTTATTCCACTGCAGACACCTAAACTCAAAGGACACATGGAGAATTAAGCCTTTTAGTTGCACCTTCCCATGTGAGCTTAGCTCAGAAGTCACCTGGTGCAGTTTTTAAGAAGATTTATGTCGTTGTTTTGACAGAGACAGAGACAGAGCAAGACAGAGAGAAGGGGGAGGGCCCAGAGCAGTCTCCATTGTTATACGTCATCAGTTTTCAATATAGTTTCATTCCACCCAGATAGGCAGGAGGTTGTGTAGGGTGGGAACTGGGCCAGGAGGCCTCCCACATGGGAGGTACACCCTCATGAGCTGGGGGCCAAATCAGGAGCCTCCCATATGGGAAGCCTGCCCTGTTGAAAATCAAACTGGGAGCCATACCCCAGTTCAGCATATGGATCCTCACGGCTGGGTCTGGGAGTTGATCCTTGGACCCTGGGGCTGCAAAGCAAGAACTCAACCCATTGAGCCATCCTGGTCTCCCCAAGCATGGTGCATTTTTAAGGTATACAAGATCCATACATTATGGGAATGCTTTTATCAATGGATTTGACTTGGTTCCAACTTTCTTTCAAAAATTCCAATTCTCAATAGCACCCTAAATCTAAAAATAAATCTAAGTGAAACAAAACCCAGTTTAATTGTGATATGCTTTTGCTTTCCCAGTCAGAATTAGTTGTCCCTTAATCTGTGTTCCTTGGTTATTACAATATTACCTTTAATCAGATGTTAGTCACAGTGGCAGGTTAAATGTTTTGCGTGCATTCAATACTCATAAAACCTTAGACAGTTAGAATTATTATTTCTCCATTTTTCAGATACAAAATTCAGGCTAGAGCAAGTCAATCTACGTGACCAAGATTGGTCAGCTAGTAAGTGGCAGAACCAAAATACAAACAGAATATTCAATGTTGAAGTTTTATTTATTTATTTATTTATTATTTCTATTTTTTGACAGAGAGAGAGAGAGAGAGAGAGAGAACTGAACTGTGGGAACTCCCCAGTTCAGCATGTGGGTCCGCCTGGGCCGGAGCCGGGATTCGATCCTCGGTCCTTGGGGCTTCAAAGCGAGCACTTAACCCGCTGAGCCATCCTGGCTTTCCCTAATGTTGAAGTTTTAACACTACAAAATACTGCCTCTATTAAATATGTCTTCCTTAAAAATAGTCCAATTTGCAGATTATAAATGTCATACATGACCATTGTAGAAAATTTACACAAATCAAGACAATATTAAATTTAAAGTGTTAACTTTCTATAACCTTCACTACCACCCATAGTAAACCTCAATTAATACTTTTTATATTTTTGTGGTATTTTAAAAATTTTTATAAAAATCGTTTCACTTGATTATTACATAATTTGCACTTTTTTTCACATCATAGAATTCTTCATGAACACAATTTTAACTGGCTTAACAATAGTTGATCATAATTTATAGGAACATTTTGTTCCTACGAGACATTGGGTTTTCTCCTTCTCTGCAGCTATAAATAATGCTAGGGTGAGCATCTTATAAATCCTTGTTCCCATTTCTGATTATTCTCTTAGGACGCATATCAAGTTTCCCATACGTATCTCTTCTATGGGAACCACCTGCCCCCACCCACAAGTGTGTCCTATATTTACTATGTTTAAGCTATGGACTCCTGCCTTCTGACCATAACTAACTGATGCAATAATATATTTCAGACAAACTGATCTATTTTTGGAATTTGAAATTTTAACCTGAGAGCCACCAAAGCTTGAATGTTATTTCTAGCCATGTCACATGATTGGCAGCATTCTAGGTGGAAAGGACCACAGGTTCCTGCTGATGAGATTCCCCTAGGCTGCTCTGGGTTCTGTTCTTCCCCAAACCTGGCTTTTCAACTGTTCCTTGTTTCCCCAGATTCACTAGTATCCTTTCAATAAACACACTTGCTTGATGTACTGTCTCTAGTTGGTTTTAGAAACTTTCAAGCAAAAGAAAATTAGTATGAAATATACAGTAATAGTTCTTGAAGAGGTATGACTTGCTTAAAGCCAATTTTAGGCCATTTAAGTATTGTCTCATTCTCTTCAGAAAATTTTAGAGTTTGCATTTGTATTAGTAAACACATAGAAAGATACTTTTATATTTAATTTATTCCCCAAATTTGAAAGAAGAAAATACCAGTTATTTATATTTGAATTTCTATTATTACCAATAATGCTTAACATTTTTATATATGCTTATTATATTTGTCATCATCTATGCCTTTTTTTGTCTACTTACTTATTGTAATTAAGGGTTTTATTGTAATCTACACAAGATTTTTCTATACTGAGAATGTTAACCTTGGTTAGAGCACTTTTTACATTTTGCTGTAATTATGTAATTAAATAAAAAGTTATGTAATTATGTATCTGCCATTACTCTTCCACCATTGCCTTTCATATATCTTAAACTTCTGCTAGATTAAATGGCAAGTATTCTTTGTAGTAGTCAAGGCTAGTTTCTGATATAGTTAGAAGAAAGTCAATATTTCAGTTGCTTGGCACATAAAAATTGAATATTTTTGTTCAGAAATGGGAGGATTCTGCTAATTTGTTCAGATGTAAGATGATTCTGCTAATTTTAAGCACTCAGTGACCCAGGTTAATGGAAGATCCATCTTGACTCATGCTTCCATGAACACTGTGGCAGGTGGGGAATTAGGTGATTTGTGTGCTCTTTCTGCCTGAAAGCAATTCACATCCCTTCTGATCAAATTTCATTGACCAAAGCAAGCTGTGTGATCATGACAAACTTTAAATGGGTTGGGATGTGCAGTCCAACCTTGTGCCTAGATAGGGGTGACAACCAGAATACTATGAAGAGCCCTCCATAGTTACATCCCTGTACATTCTTGATTTTTTTCATTGCTCTACCTCCTAGAAAGTTCCTTTGGTTTTTCCACATGTTTAAATATCACCAACCCACCAAAGGCCATCCCAAAGATCAAGTTTCCCCTGAAGAGTTTTCTCATCTCCTCCAGATGAAATTGGTGTCACCCTTTTCTGAGCCACATGGAAATCTTCTTAGGAACCTCATTTCTTTCTATTTTCAGTTGTAGTCATTTATATACTATTTTCCTCCCTTTCACTGGATCCTGAGCATTTTACAGAAAATCTCTGTATTTAATTAACATTCATATACTTCAGAGGGCATAGTCTGGTCCTGGTGTATTAGGCTCACAATAAATGTTACTTGAATGAAAAAAATGTATACACCATAGCCTATAAACTTCCATTTTTTCATAATACTAAGATCTACTTTACTTGTAACTCATTATTTGTGTTAATAAAAATAACATTTTAAAACATGTTCAACATAAGATTAGCATGCTTCCTGACTTTGTTGAAGTCCATTGACTCAGTGATTTTTTTTGAGAAAGCTAGTGGATTTATTGTGCTGGACATAACTCCAAAGGTCTTCCTCTTCATGTGCACAGGCAGGTCATTGGACTTCCAGAGCTTTTCGGAAGGACTCTTTTATTGGTAGGTATGTTATCAATGTGGTCTGGAGTTTGGCCGTGGTTTTAAATTGTTGCTATTGTTACTTTTAAATATAAATCACTGATAGTTTATCCTCATATTTTCTCATTTATTTTCATATTTGTTTACTTAACCTTATATAAGGTTTGCATAGTTTTATTTAATTCTTTATGTAGTACTTTTAAACTCTAGATTATATTTTATATGTGTGTGTGTATACATATATATATACACACATGTATATGTATATATAGATACACACATATATGAATGTATATATTATATGTATGAGGCCTGACAATTAAGTTTGTGAACTGGCCACCATGTGCTTTTGTTGGTAGCACTGCACAGACAACTTGGTAAGGTTTTAAAATATAACCTTTGTATATCATTGTCTCCCAGCTGTGTTTGTACAGACATGCGGTGGTGTCTTGCTGAGTGGGGTTCATTATTGTTGTTATGTGTTTTTGTGTGCCATTGTGAGAATGTCAGAGCTTGAATTAGAGCAATGAATAATCAGTACATTTTTTGTTAAACTTGGCAAAGTGGGATGAAATCAGGGACGGGTTAGTGCAAATTGATGGGGATAATGCTGTGAAGAAAATGGCCATGTACAAGTAGATGAAACATTTTTCTGAGAGGAGAGAAAGCATCACCAATGAAGAGAGGTCAGGGCAGCCAGTAATAAGAACATCTGACAAAAACATTGCAGAAATTTGTCAAATTATGTGTCAAAATTGTTAGCAGACTGTGAGAAGCATGACAGACTAAACATTGGTAGAAAAATAGTTTGGAAAATCTTAACTGAAAATCATGGCATGAAAAAGGTGTGTGCAAAAATGGTCCTGAAGGAGCTCACTGATGGATAAAAGTAAAAGAAAGTTGAAGTTGGCCATGACCTTTTGGAGAGGCAAGATGATGTTCTGGGCTATGTTCTCACTGGTGATGAAACGTGGGTATACAGATAAGACCCTGAAACAAAGCATCCAAGCCCACAATGAAAGTCAGCGAATTCACTATCAAAAATTTTCCATTAGTCCAAATCAAGAGTCAAAACACGGTTGCTAGCATTTTTTGACATCAGAGGGATTGTTAATTACAAATTTGTACCAACTGGACAGTTAACCTTGATGACTATTTGGAAGTGCTGAAAAGGCTAAATGAAGAAATTAGGTAAAAATGGCCTGAACTTTAAACCAACAACTCATGGCTCTTTCATCACAATAATGCGCCAGCTCACATGGCACTGTTTGTGAGGAAGTTTTTAGCCAGTAAACAAATAACTGGATTGGAAGATTCTCCTTACTCACCTAAACTGGCCCCCAGTGCCTTTTTTCCTTTACCAAAAGACAAAGGAAATATTTAAAGAAAGATATTTTGAAGACATTCACATCAAGGGTAATATAATGATGGTTCTGGTGGCCATTCCAGAAAAAGAGGTCCAAAATTGCTTTAAAGGCTGGACTAGGTGTTGGCATCGGTGCATAGCTTCCCAAAGGGAGTACTTCAGAGGTGACTGTAGTAATATTTAACAATGAGTTGTGTAGTACTTTTTTTATTATCGGATGAGTTCATGAACTTGACAATAGGACCTTATATGTGTATACATGTATACGTGTATAAATGTATATAATATATACATATATTATGCATGTATGTATACATACATATATACACATATCCCTACATAGAATGCACAAACATAAACACACACACACATATAATGTTCCTCCAAATCTTCCTATGACAACAGATTTTCAACATTCACTCAAATATCAGCTCGTCAACTTTCTTCCCTGACAACCCTGCAAAAATAGCTTCTGACCATCCCCAAACCCTTGTCCTCCCATTTTATTCTTGTCCTTTTTATATATAATTACCTGAAATTCTCTCATATATGAGCCTATTTTGTTTTATTTTTGTTGTATTACTTCCACACTATGGTAAATCCCTGACCACTAAAATGCACTGTTTTAAGTACAGGGAGTTTGTCTCTTAACTCCTGTATTGATAATAAGCAAACATTACCAGGTACAGGGTATGCAGAACAATAAATATTTTTTCCAGATCACTGAGTGAATGAATAAAAGATTCTTCTTGGGATGACTAGGTATGTACTGTCATTCGCTTGTAAAGAAAATACAAAGGGAGAAGTAATTTCAGAGGAATGGCAAGTTCTTCTCTGAACATGTAGTTGAAGTTTCCTGTATGATATTCAGATAAACATGTCAAATAAGAATTTGGTTGCATAGGTCTGAAGCATAACTCAGGGGATAGAGATGTGGATGTCATTCACTCACAGGTGACTGTGGAAATCAGAAATGAACGGCTGAGATTTGTGGGTGGGTATAGTAGCGTAGAAACAAAGAACAAAAATTTTAGTCTCGCAGATCATTCTCTGTCTAATGTCTGCTCCTTCCAACAGCCTCCATGGGCAGGAGTCCCAGAAACCTGCCACTTGTTTTTTTTTTGCATTTTATGGCCCTGCTAGTTTTCTTCTTCCTTTTTAGAAACCCTCCACTTTGACAGAGTAAATGTCCTTGCCTCTTTAATCTCACTGGTCTCCCTATCAATAAGGACAGCTCTGGAGAGCTGGCCCTGCATAGTCTATTTATCCCAGTCTGCTAGACTCATGTTCGTCCCTGATGTTACAGATGTCAGAGAATCAATACATCCCATGGGGCCTCACGGAAGCAGAAAGCAGACCCCACTAACTTACCAAACACTTGCTCCCAACCCTTCTGGCAAAATTCTCGGGAAGAAAAGACAGGGATGTGTGAAGCGTGTTTTATCAGTGATGCACAGCAGCAGTCATCTGCCTCTCTAATGGTTGTTTGTATTCATACAGAGATCTGTTCAACAAAGGAATTCAAGCTCAGAAGGAACTCCTCCTTGGTAATACAAACCACAGTTGCACAAACTGTTTTCATAATTTACTATGCTTCTGCCTTGAGGCTGTTTGAAGCACAGCATGTAATCCAAAGTTTCTTTAAAAAAAAAAGTTGACTCCTGTTCTATAGTTAAGGACACTGAATCATAGCGACCTGCTTAGTGACTCCTGAAGATCAATTATGGCACTCAAAGTAACACCCCTGCTTTCTAATTTTTCATTCTAATGCTTCCTATGTCCTAATAATAGTTTCCTAGAAAATTTTAGGTTCCTTCTAGTGGTGTTATTTCCTCAGTTGATGAACCAATATAGTAACATTCAAGGATCATTCAGGAAACTGAAACCAAGTGAAGTGTTATTTTACCCCAAACTACTTTCAGACTATAATGTCTGTAAACTTCTCTGCAACTTTTATACCCTATCCGTAGAACACCGAATGCCAAGATTAGATATAAGACATCATCTATCCATACAGTACTTAAATTCCCTCTACAATTTACTCATGAAAGTGAAATTCCCTATTTTCTAGGCTAGTACGTTTAATTTTTAGGTAGGTCTCTGGAAATTCTTCCACATTCTGGGTTGAAATCTGCCATACTATATTTTTCTCTTATTACCTTTAGTCATGCACTCTGCAGCCACCTAGAACACGTCTTAAAGTGTTCTTTCGGAGGAGAGCACCGCGAATTTGGTGAGAGAACTTAACCTACCCTTGAGTGTTCTAATCCAACTCAAATCCCTCAATTCACTCAGTCTGCTCACATGCAGTCCCAGTTTTTCCAGCTTCTGCTTTTTAATCTAGGGCCCTAAACAGCCCACTCTTAAGTATGCTCTGTTCAGCACAGAGAGGAGGGTCTGTGAGTGATGTCCTGAATGTCACTAGCCTTTTTGGCAGGCCTACCATACTATTGATTCAGACTGAACTTACAGATGATGATAAAAGGATATAAACATGCTTTACATCCTGGTGTTAAATGATGCCTCCTTTATGCAGTCCTTAGGCAGCTAGCTGCTGTCCTGACCCCAAACGAAGGGCATTTACCTAAATTTTGTCTCACTGAATTTGACCCACATTTTCAGTTAGCCATTTATTGTACTCATTCAATTCATTAATTATTAATAAAATTACAGACAGGACAGGGTCAAGAATAAATCCATGTGGCAAGGGAACTAGATCAACACTGATTCATTAATCGTTTTTGTCTCATCCAACCAGTTACTGTCACCCATCTGTACTCTTAGTGGCCCACAGGACTGCATCTTGCCTCACAGTTAACACAAATAGACCTTGTCAAACACCTGGCTAAAACCCAGACCCACTCCATTCATAGCTATTTTAAAACAGTGGGTTGAGTAACTATTGACCTAGTCTCCATTTATCAGATTAAAACCCATATTAAAAATACATAATTTTTAAATACCAAAATGATCCATAATAACTTGGCCTTTTATATGGTATCCAAACAACCTTGAATGTGTTCTCTATTTATAAATACATACCTAGGTGCCACTTCAAATTTCTATTAAGGTTCTGAGTATATTCCACCTTTAAGTCAGATCAAAACACCAGAGGGCTGCTAGACATTTCCTCAGTTCTCTTTGAAACATTACTTACATAGTGGAAGAAAAGATACCCTGGAATTTTAATATACTTCAAGGGGTAGGAAGATGAATAATAGAATAGCTGTAGCTATTCTTCTGAAAGCAATCTTGCCACCTCACATCATAGGAAATGTCCCCACCTGCCTGCTCCAAGTCCCCTTGAAACACTAGTAAAGATACATGTTATTTAACAGAGCATCAGAAAAAATCCCAATTACCTTTAATGTAGGTTTATTGTTTATATAACTCTTTAACTTCTTGGTTAAAGAAGTCAAGACACTCATGCCTTTGCCTCTATAAAAATCCCAAATAAACCTGTTACCAGAGGGAAACAGGGTCCAGGCTCATGCTGCCTGTGCCATTCAGCCAATAGACTGACACAGGAGTTGGGTCATAGAGTAAGCATTTATTATAAGGGCCCCCATTACCTGAGACAGCAGAGGTGGGTGGAAGAAAGGAGAGGAGCCTTTATTTCAAAGCTACATACAACATGCAAAGAGAAATAACCCTCCTGTCACCCCCAGACCTGTCCTAAATTGTACCCGGAGCTCATCTCCCTTTTAACAATACCGTCCTTTGGAGAAGACTGGAGGCTGCAGAACAATCCTCCATGCACATTTCCGAGGCAGCAGAAAGCGAAGTCCAAAAAGGCCAAAGTGGAAAGGAGAGCCGTCTCTGTCCTCCCTGTGCTGGCCATACTCTGGGAAGCAATGGCAGCTGATGTTCAATCCTTCAGGTGGACCTCAGACTTCCACAGACACAGAGGAGCCATCGCTGGTCTTTCAGCACAGCGATCAGAGTGCTGAGCCCCCTCACTGCCAGCTGTCTGCTTATTTTTGTCAGCTGTGATCCCAGGGCCGGGCTTGGTCCACTGCTGTTCTTGATGGGCCTACCTGCCTGTCTCCTGCAGACTGCAAACACCTCCAGGTTCCAAACACTCCTGTTCAAAAGCTCCTGTCCAAGAAGCCCTCCTTCTGTATTTATATCCTCGCCAGTAATTGACAGGAGGGTCTCTCTTCCCCTGTCAATCATAGCCCATTACCACTAATTACATGCATCAGCCAGCCTGCATTGTTTCCATTCTTCTCAGTTTCAGTCCATTAACACTGATTATATCTACCTCTGACAGCTCCCCCTAACTTCCATTGTAACAGAGGGGAGACTGGGGAGGTGCCTGCCTGCTTATTTATAGCTATTCTGGGCAGCCTTCTCCTTTAGCAGCCCCACCCTTCTTCACCCTGCTACAAACCTAGAATAATTTCTTTCAAACTTTCATTATTAAACAGTCTCTACAATATAACCTAAATAACTGTTCTTCACAGGACAGTCCATTGTTCTAGACCAATTCGAACATTCTGGATGCAGGAGAGGTTGCTACAAGCCTTTAAAATAATAGTAGAGTTGCAAGGAATGCCAGAAGTTCCCAGACTCCTCCCTCTTCATTTTACAAATGAGAAAATTCCCAGAGGCATTGAATAAGTTGCCAAAGGTCATAAGCTAGCTAAACATAGTGCCAGAGCAAGAAATCAGGTCTTTGACTCAGAGTACAATATTCTTTCTACTGTTACACAGAGGAGAGATGAAGCAAGAGAAAGGAAGAAGGAGCAGTGTCCTTTGACCTTACAAAAAAATCTCCAGAACCATTGTAACTTGTACTTAATTTCCATACCTGAGAAACCACGGATAAGAGAGCATATGTGATTCTCACATTCTGCAAGGTCAGAAACCAACCTTTCCCTCTGCTGGATTGGGTGTATTGGCCATGCTCATCTCTTCTCTATCTTTCCTGGCTCACCGGCAACTAATCAACGTTCTATTGACTCAGAGTGGGCCCTAGTATGGCACTGGATGAGAAAGCAGGTTTCTTGAAAACACAGCCATTTGCATCTATCCAGCCAGGATTGTGCCACTAGAATAACTTCCTGAATTTGTAGCTTGTCTCCACTATGTTCATTGCTTAGATTTCTTTGCATTCTCACAAAAAAGAGAAACTCAAACCTCAGAAGTCTGCTTTATTTTTAGAAAACAGGCCAGCAATACCAAGAGCCTTTTCCTGTTTTTCAGGACACTGGAAAGTTGCCTTTAATCATTTATCTATTGGAGAACTTGCAGAGTTAAGTAATAGATAAGAGAATAAGAAACCATTTAGTGGTTCAACCAGATAAAGAAGGAAGCAGGTCTTCCTGCATGACTCCAGTAAGGAACAGCAGGTGACAGCCTGACCTCCCACAGCATGGGCATCCTCGTGGTCTCATGTTATATAGCCAACCCAAAGGTACTCACAAAATTTGGACAGACAAGTGTGGTCTTCTTGAACAGTGATCCCCAAACCACATCAATCATTAAGGTCATCTTTGGTATTTTTAAAGTAAATCTTATCTCCAGAAGTGAATCCCAGCATGTGTATTTTATAATATCAAAGTACATAATTTAATTTTTATATAGTCATCTTAAAATCTTCTCCTAAAGATTTTGGGCTACAATATTACTGATTTTACTTTGTTTAGAATTTGGCATCTCTTTCAATATAAATATCTATAACAACAAGAAGATTACAATGACTTTTTTGTTTGTTTTTGATGGAAAGAGAGACAGAGAGAGACAGAGAGAAAGGGGAGGGCTCAGAGCAATCTCCATAGTTACATGTCGTGTAGTTTTCTACACAGTTTCGTTCCACAGGTGGGTGCGGAGCTGCGCAGGGCAGGAACCAGGTCTGGGACTCAGGGCTGTGCAAGGTAGAAACCGGCTGGGGGCCTCCTGCATGGGAGGAACGCCCCCATGAGCCCAGTGCCTTCCACATGGGAAGCACACCTGGGGCAGGAGCCTAACTGGGGACCCCAACGTAGGAAGCTTGCCCCAGTGAGAACCAAACTGGGTGCACACCACAGTTCAGCATCCTTGGACCCCAGGGCTTCTAAATGAGTGTTCAACCCACTGAGCCATCCCGGCATCTCCTATAATGACATTTTTGTAAAACATTCTGACATAGAGAGAACAAGAATGAATTTGTATGCAAAAAGGGTATTTTCTAAAAGAAACTTGGCCAAACCTATCGTATCTATTTCTGCAGAATAAGATTTCAAGGATTGTAAAGTGCTGACAATATGACAGTGTACCTCACATGTAGTGTAATATACAAACATTTTACTCATGATAAAGTCGGGGGTGGGGGGGGGATTAACCTGTTATCTCAAGGACACTGACGTGTATCCTTTGAGGAGGGTACCCCCTACACCACACTACATTCCATCTCACGTTTTCTCCGATATTACAGCAGAGGGCACCTCAGGGCAGAGGCAATGTGGTGAAGACAGATTTTGTTTTTGTTTTTTTATTTTATTCAAATCATCAACTTATTCCTGGTCATACAGCTAGACTACATTTTCTACCTTGCCTTTAATTTGATGTGGCTTTGATGAGTTTCTGCCAATAGAATGTGGGTGATGCAAATCACTTCCACGCGATATGAAACTCAATATAGAAAATCTAGCAGTGGACTCAACACCTAGGAAATGTCAGAGCCACAGGAGTGTGGGGCTTTTGCTGCTGAGTGTGTAGACAGGAGCACTACCCTACTCCTGATGCAGACTTTACGTAAGGACGAAATGAACTTCTTATGAGGTAGACACTGATATGAGGGGGTTATTGGCTCTAGCACTAGCCTTCTGTGTCTAATTCAAAAATCAGGACAGAAACTGGAGTTCTGACTTAGTAAAAGCGTAAAATGTGTGGTATTGTTTTTGTGGTCAGATAGAAGACACTGAGGAATTAATACAGCAAGCTAGAGAGTTAGAGAGCCTTGGTATTTTCTGGCCAAACACTTCATATACGCGTCATCTGCAATAACTTAAGAAAATGACTACATGCCTCTGAGCCTGAAGTTGTGAGAAAAACAGTTGGAAAGAAGTAGATGAAAGCATGTTAATTATTCTGAAATGCCCTGAGCACAGAAATTCAGTCAATTAAGGTGTGTTTTTCATGCAGATATTGAAGGAAATAAAAAAATGTCTGAAGATCAAGAGTCTTATAAATTTGAAAGTGCCAACTGCTCTGCACTCCAAATAGTAAATAAAGAGTGAAGATTGGAAAAGGTCCTGAGCTACAACAACCCACTGAGACACTTTGCTGACACACAGTTACTTTGTAGCAAAGATCAGAATAAGGCAGATACCCTGACACGCAAGCCTATTATTGTTTCAGTAATTCTCAAGTTCACCGCTAGGAAGTTGAGAGTGAAGATGAAACAGAAAAGGAGGAAATGAGGCTTGAGAATTATGTCTAAGAAAGAACTTAAAAAGTAATTACTGGTTACAAGCAAATAGATCAGAAACCTACTGAGTCTTTAAGAAAATTATATTGCCAAGCTAATGACAAGCTAGCCCTAACAAGACATCTGATTATTCGAGGCTTAAAAGCAATTCTTGAGCTTCCATACTTGCATGAGCAGAAAGCAGGCTGTGAAAGCTGTCGAGTTCCAGGGAGAACGTATTCTCCTGTGCCCACTTCAGATATAACCATGGAGGAAAACAGAGAAGGAAGAAACCCCTAGTGGTGGATCTAGGATCATGGAGAATAAGGAACAGAGCACAGACTCTGTGTCTGACCAAGTTACTACCTCTTTCAAAACTTCTGGCCAGGAGGATTTTGAAAGTATGGTGGACAAGTGACCACTTTGTGTCTCCCATTCTGCCCTCTTCCAAATAAATGTTTTAAATTATATATTACTTGACCATTATCTATTGAGGGGAGAAGAGGAGGGGTGGAGGGGTGGAGAGTGGGGATTGATTACTTGTTTTTTCACTTTGTAGGTCATGAGGCTCCACATCCAAGCCTGCTCAGGGCTCCATGCTGCCCAGAGATCCTGGACTTTGAGCTAGATATAGGTAGGAACTGTCTAGAACTTAGTCTCATTGGGTAGGGCAGGGGTGTCAAACTCAATTAAAACTCGGGCCATTTGGTGCAACAGGCAAGATTCACATGGGCCACATCACATTTACAAACGTCGCCGGAACTGAGTCAGCGTGTTTATACAGCCCACAGGCCCCCAGGAAAGGCACTGGGCCACGTGTATACTCGTCTTCAGTAGTTAAAGGGTTAATGAGGGAATGGTGTGTACTGTATTGCCTCGATCTCCCCTACGCGCTATTTTCTTTGTAACAATTTTTTCTATTTTCATTTTATTTCAGATCATTGTGGGCCACAAAAAATTACCTCAGGGCCGCATTCGGCCCGTGGGCTGCCAGTTTGACACCCCTGGGGTAGGGCAATGGGTTCTATATAGGAAAGAAAACATTAAATTACCGGTAGTATTTTGTAACCAGAAGAATAGATTGTGGAATAGACTGTTTGGACTCTAAACCTATTTTCCCCTTGTGCACACATCCAGATTACTCTTCCAAAACTCTTTTGCATGTGATTAAGTTCTTGTGGTTAGAAATACGGGCAGAAGTGATGTGTCCACTCCAGGCCTGGCCTGTAAGCAGTCCATATGTAGCAAACTCACCTTTCCCCCCCATTTGCTAGCTGCAGGCAGAGAATCCAGCAGAGGACACCACGACTAGTAAGAAGGTCTGTGCCTAAGTCCCTAATGCAGAAACTGCCCCCACCCCATCCACCAACCCTAATTGTCCTTGATCTCAGCATGACACACTGCTATGTAAAGCCGCTGAAATCTGAGGCTTGTTTCTTTCAGCAACAAGCCTTCTCTCACTAATACAGGCAGACAGGGTGCTGACTACTCATACTTAGAGCACCTTTAATTGAAGGAGAATCCTGATAGTTCATTAGCTCTCAGAGGCATGGACTTCTGAAATAAACATCTCTTCTTACTTTTCTTTCTGTGTATCAAACCCTGAATCACAGGACAGGAAGTATCCAATTGTGCAATAAAGAAGGCATGATTTTAAATCCAAGATATGTCACAGAGTAGCTGCTTGTTCTTGGGTAAGTCATTTAATCTCTCTAACCTGGTTGAGTGACTCTAAACTCACAGTGTCATTATGAGGAGGAAATGTGACAGTACTTAGCACAGTTTCTGGTGAATGGTAGATATTCAGTAATTGTTAGTTTCCTTTCCTCTTTCTATGATAATAAGCAATGATTTTTGAAGCTCTTACTATGTATACGGTAAGCTAAGTGTTTTATATATCTCTATCTGGTACTACATACAAAAAGCAAGTGTAGCTGTTTGGCTAGTCTTGCCCAACGGGTACAATGAAGAGAAAGTTAAACAGAAGCAGGTCACAAAGGTCTTTATTTTCTTCTCTGTGATATTTGCTGAAGTGGCCTCCCCATCCTCTTCTATATACACATATGCAAGAGAGAGACAGTAATGGTTTCCATGCCTCCTTTTGGGTGACCTGGGAACAGTGGTTCAGGAATCCAAGTGTAAACCATTTACTCAACAGAGCATTGAAGCTACAAGTTCTCGTCATTGCTCACCCCCTTAGCAAACGTCAACACAGACGGCCCTTTCTGGAGAGTGCAGTACCCACAGCAGGAGAAGATGCTTTCATGAGCAGAAAGTTTGCAGTGAGCGTTCAGGAGCACAGTTTCTGCCTGGTCAATGGCCTGGAGCCTCTGTCTAATCAATGGGTGTCCATGTGTCAGCCTACTAAGAGGAATGCACCTGCTCCTCTCCTGTTGCTTTTGTTCTGACAGTAGTAGTCATCTGACTGAGGTACCATTGTCACCATCAAAAAGGCTTATTAAGTCTTGACTTTTGATATCTTATTTTTTATCTGGATTATTTTATCCTTTTCTAATCCCAAATCATCCTTCAGCTAAATGTTGTCTTAGCATAAAAGTCAGTAGCAGCAGCAGCAGAGACAATGCTTAGGTGAATGTAACAGATCCAATTAAATTCAGAGTTCAACCTTTAGGATATATTATGGAACATTCTCCTCTACATACACACAAACACACACACCCTTTGTGTTTGCATTTTCCCTGCCCCTGACAGTGATTTTCAGTTTACAAGTGATCCAATTCAAATTTCCAAATGATTTAAACTGTTCTTCTGCCTTTGCCTTAAGAAAGTTCTTATTTAAGTTTCTCATAAGCAGTTGTAACACATGGTAATTGTAATTTGTGTGTGTGTGCATTTTGTAGATGTGCACTGATTTTGCAATATTCACCAGTGCCTCCTAGAAGTGAACGCTAGAGCAGTAGTCTAATCTATCAACACTGAACAGTTACGAATTAGTTTTCCAGAGGAAATTTGTCCCATATCTTTATGGGCATGTAGAAGAAACACCTTAACTGGGCACTAGAGAGGTCTGTTTGTATATGCAATAAGCATTAGTGATCCTCCAATCATAGTGAGCACAGAGAAGTACTTTGTAAAATATTGTGTTACTTTTGGAAAAGTCACTCAAGACATAAGCCATGATTAATTTTTGCCCCCAACAGAGATGACAACAAGATATTAGAGTGGTAACTTATGGGATAACTTTTAAAAGAAACTTCTGATGTAAGTGTGGAGAGAATGTTCTATGGCACGACTACTGTCTGTCTTGCAAGCTGGACCCAGTCTGAAATAAGGGTTACTTTCTGCGAACCTCCCTCTAGCAATTGTCTGATCATAATCGATGCTCATGCTAACATACATCAGTACCCCTCCCTTGCCTCCTGCTTGGAGCTGGTTCCGGAAACAGATTGTTGTCCCAAGCTGGTGAAGCATAGACAGTAATTTTCCATATCTGGGAGCTTTCATGTACTAGTACCCATAACTATTCCCCTATCTTTACCCAATACGGTATTTGGGGGCAGGGATCCATTTCCTCTTGCAGCCACCCGAGACAGACCTCATATGTAAGTTTTCCTTAATAAGCTCTATCAATAACCAGATGAAGTGGCCAGCCTCTTCCTTGGTCTTTTCATGCCCTCTGCTTATGGAGATAGATTTTTCAGTCTTAGGACATTTTTCTGGGCCTAGGTGTACTAAAACAGAGAGTTAGCAGAAGAATGTGTACCTGATGTTAAATAAGTAAAAGTTAACTGCTAAAATTATAAAGTAACTCTTCTCTCCAACTATGTCCTTAAAATGTTTTCACATGTAAGGGGGGAGACTGTTCTTTTCCATGCTGATGGATGAAAATTGAAACAGTTCCTAAAAAGCCAAATAGATTTTTT
The DNA here is from genome assembly GCA_004027555.1 of Craseonycteris thonglongyai. Taxonomy (NCBI): domain Eukaryota; kingdom Metazoa; phylum Chordata; class Mammalia; order Chiroptera; family Craseonycteridae; genus Craseonycteris; species Craseonycteris thonglongyai. Next base: position 18,441 of record PVKE010018642.1, read on the forward strand.
TCAGTCACTCTTAGGAAATAATTCAATGTTCACCCAAAATCCCTACACCTAATCCTGATGCTGTATTAAAAATGTCTAATCCTACATTATCAATATTCCAAATGTGATTTAAAGGTAAACGTTCTCCCCCGCTGCACACAGGAAGCTGGAGAAATGGGAACAATTTCCATCTTTTTTTTTTTTCCTGTCCTATGCTTTCTTCCCTCTTCCTTCTCTTAGTAATTGTGGTTTCTGAGCCCTAGGGTCAAATCGAAGGGACAAAGGAGGGACACGAGGATGTTCTGTTTGGACTGGTGCTGTTATAAGTGGCTTCATGGTTTCTGAGCCTGACCTATCCTCGAAGAGGAATTTTCTTAGCTCCCCAGGGACCCCCCCATCACCAGTGCTGGGAATTTCTAACCTATAGTTCCCATAAAGGAGGTGACTCATTATTTCTGATCACATTAGTTACTTTTTCCACAGTCCCTAGAAATTGAGAAATATTTTGAACTTATATGTGTCCCTTCAGTTCTCCAGTGAACAGGGCCTCATGGGAGCCCACACTGGCTCTCTTCTGAGTGTGGTGCTACAGACCACAGTGAATAAATACCAGCTCTTTGTCCTCACAGCTTTGGGAGTGTAGGCTCATCCTAAAGCAGCTACCTTCACTTGACTTTGCCTGTCAAGATCTAGACCATCTGTCTGCCTCTCTCTCTCTTTCAGGTTTTAGGGTGAGAGTCAGAGACAAGTCTATTCTACTTCAATGGCAAGGGGTACATACCAGATTCTTTTAGCCATCCTCTTGAAACCCTTTAAAATTTGAAGTGTATGTGATCACATGATAATGAAAACAAAATTCACTGGTGATTTTAGATCCCACACAAATATAACCACTGTCAGTATTTGGACAAATATTTATTCAGCCTTTTCCTTTGCTTAGAAACACACTTAAAAATAGATACTTTAGAAAATAAGATTATACAGTACATACTGCTTGCACTATTTCTTCTAATATATTTTGAATGACTTCCTAAATCAGTAAATGTCTTTACATATTTTTAGATGGCTATTCTAAATAACATCTTTAGACATACCTCTGTTGATTCAACAAATGATTTACTGTAAGGCTGTTTTTCAATGATTCCATTACACAAGGAAAAAAAAAGACTCATGAACATCTTTGTGTTCATAAAAAAATATAATAATAACATTAGAAATGTAAGCCACAATAAAAGTAAAAAGTAAAATATAAACCCAACCATTGAGGAGTGTTACTTCAAGCTGTAATCGGTAATCACTAATTTTACATCAATGTGAATTAAGGCACTAAGAGCAGATCTTGATTAAATGTCCCATGGAGAGAAGCCAAAGCCTACTGAGGGGATTCCGGAGAATGGAAAACAAATTTTACTCACTTTCACAATTTATTTCCCTAAAGTCAGCTCTTAATCTCACATGCCTAAAAATATCACTAAATAGTATTAATTTTCAGAAATATTTCCTAGACGCAGTCGTTCTTCCTCATGTCTGTTATCATGACTTTAATTCATGTTGTCGCCATTTTTCACCTAACTTGCTGATATTGTCACTTCCATGCCCTCTACCCACCCTACACACACCCTTTATCCACACTGACACCAGGATGAACTCCCTCAAAACATATACATTCTTGTTTTATGACCCAGATTTAAGTTCTCTGCTGGCTTTCAGACTGCTGAAGGGTAAATCCAGCTGCATTTCACAGATGTTTAAGGAATTCTCAATGAATCCCATCCTGTGTTTACAGGCTTACCCTTGACTATCCCATTGCTCCTATCCTGAACGTTGTGCTTCAGACACACTGTTTCTCTCTGGCTCCTAGACACATTGATCTTTTTCTAACGGTTTCTGTACTTACAAGTGTTGTATGGAAAATCTCCAGCGATGGAACCTTTCTTTTTATATTAACAATGGCTGGATTTTTTCCAGACAGCCGTCCTTCATTTATCTGGAGCATCCTAGCCTTGTTCATTCCCTTTTCAGACTAGAGGCTGCTATCTCCTCTCTCTTTCCCTGAAAGGTCTAGATGGTGTCAATTGCTCCCTCTTCTGGTAGTTCATAGTACAAGGTTCCCGCTTGCTTGCCTTCCTTGTGTTTTTATTTTTTACCCGTCTGCCTCTCTCCTTAGACTGAGAGCTGCTGGAGGGCAGGGACTTGGTCTCCCTGGCACTTTGCACCATTAGTCACGTCTTAATAGAATATGATCAATAAATTAGAATAGTTGTTTAATTAGAAACTGTTTTGACATTAAATACTTCTCAACTAGCCCACAACATAACACAGAAGTCAGTGTTCCTTTCTTCCCATCTTTTAATTATAGCTAAAAAAGAAATAAAACCAAGGTTGGGGAAAGCCAAGATAAAGCAAAGTAGACCTCACTCAGGAAGCTGGGAATCTGATCCTATTTCTCTTGCTTACTAAGTGACACCAGATCCAACTTGACCTCAAATGGGCACATTACAGAAAACCCACAGATTTCTAGGTTAAAGCTGAAAACTAAAGATTTAAAAATACGTTTCTCCTCCCACTGTGCTGGTTGTGTTCAGTGATAAAATACATTATATGTCTAAAATACAAGCCTAGATAAGCATTCCTGGGCTGCATGGAATAAGTGCTCCAACTCAAGTAAACATCATTTTTAAAGCATGCACTAAATGATAGATTTAAATTATAGTAAAGAGACAGAAAACAGCATGTGAAACACTCCATTACCTTTCGCATTTCTGTGAAGCCTAGGGTAGAGGCAAGTATTAAAATTACAAGATTGAAAAGTGGCTGGTGAAAAGGTCTTTAGCGCTGCCGTCTGACATTTTTAAAGGGGCTTATTAATGCAAAAAACCCCCGAGGCTTTCATTCTGCACACACAGAAAGTGAATTTCTGAGGCACAGACAGACAGGAAAGGAAGTCTGCTCATTAAGATGCTCAATAGAAAGGGTAAAAGAGGCTGCAGCTTCTACTCCTTCAATGTGTCTTCACCACCCCCCTTTTATCACCAAAAGTCAGGCTAAAATATGTGGTTTAAATACTTATCTCAGATCAAGCTTCACCAAACTCTACAGGTTGCTATTCTTCTGACTGTCACCATTACAAGCTACTGGGCAGTGCTGTTCACCCCACTGCTAATGGAGTTACACTATGATAGTCTGTCCTGGTTTTGAAGGCTGAAGTGGGTGGTCATGATATTCTGATAGTGCCTAAGAAACCCCTATACAGAGGCCAATGAGTCCCACTTCTTTCCAAAACTAGTAGAAAACAAATGTCTGCCACCTGAGAGAATTCTGCCCAATACCCAGAAGATGTAAGAGACTGCTTTCTAGCAATATTTTTGGCCCCATGTTCTAGAATCCTGTTCCCTGTGTTATTATGACCCATCTTAACATACTGTGACACTGTGTGATATACTAACAGTCTCTATGGTGTATATTTGGAACTCTATTTGCTCCTCACATCCTTGGATTCAGGCAATCAGAGATTGAACCAGAGTTGTCAAAAACACTTTTTATTCTTAAAAGGTGCTTCCTAAACTCTCCTCAAGACTTCCACTCCCTTTCTCATTACAAACAACTACTGAAATTTCCCTCCCCTACTCTTACATCCCAGTCCATTCTAAACTCACCCTCTCTGAGCATTTGGGTGCCTCATAATCTGTCATGTAACAGACCCACAGAGAAATCCCAGCCTTTTCCCTCACCACCCACATCAGACTAAGCTTTCTATCACTGAGTGGGTGGAAAAAATAGAATGAAGAAGATGTAATTTCTACACTTTAAACTGTCAGTTCATAGGGTAGAAGAACATTTCAAGAAATTGTTAAAATTCCAGTTGATACTTCAGGGGGCCACATCAAGAATTTGACAATTCATCTAGGTGAATTTTTATCCACTTCATATAACACTGCTGCTCATTTTTCATGCCTGTGCTTTTGAAAGCACTCTGAGTCTTTGGGATTTTAGTGGACCACAACTCCCTATGGCTAAAGTCATTCTGATTTCTCCCTGTACTCCTGACCACATTCGCAGGACCAAGGAGTCATGGAAATTAATGGTAATCTGGAGATCAATCATCTCATAAAAAGTTTCCCACACTCATGTCCACCATTTTACAAAATGAGAAATTAAAGCAGAAAGAATGAAATTTCTCTAAGTTAGAAATGGAGGTAACCTGTTTTTTGTTTCTGTTTTTTTTTCTAGCATTTAAGACCCTTGACTATTAAGAGACAGTTCCTTTGCCATTCCACACAAACTAATACTCAGCTCACTAAAGAGCACTCCAGGTGTTCAGCCATCAAGGCACAATTTGGATGTGCAGACAGGACTTCATATTTAGCAGTCATTAATAAATAAACAACACTCTGAATGGCACCAGGGCCCTGAAATGAATGGCCTAAGGCAGTGTTTTTGTTTTATTTTTTGTGCCTGCCCAGGAACTGATTCTTTTCTGCCTTGAGACCCTGGAGGAGTCTCTTCTTCTAACATTAGAGCAGAGATACCTTTAAGCGTGATGAGGTAATAGCACTGTGCAAATTTGAAACCTTGAAACTCACGGGCACACTGGAAGGACAGAGTAGCTATAGAGACTTAAGTCCTAGGGCATGATCAACTCTTGAGGATCTTCAGAGAGGAAGAGATCAGTGTAATATAAAATGCCTGATTTTTAATAAGCATAATGAAACTGGCATGCACAAATTAATTTTCTTTATTCATCTCAAGTAGCCAGAACATAGAATTTATCCTAACATGTAGCCATTTCACAAAGTATTTTCAAATTTGTCTTTGGAGATTGTTATTAAACCTGTACAGAACTCTTTCGCATGCCTTCAGTGTTAGTACATTGCTTTTTCTTTGAGGTAGATTTAGTTGTTAGAACTAGCCAAATGTCACTCTTAGTTAACTAAAGGGAAAAAGATAGATAGAATTATATTTTTATTTTTTTAAATTATATATTGATAATAACACCAGTTTCCTTGTTGTTTCGAAGGTATTTCCAAAAATGTCATTTTGAATATAATGTAAGGAATGGCAATGCCATTGGAATAAAAATATAATCTTCCCAGGTGATTAAAGCAGAGTCAACATTCATTCTTTCAAAGAAGTTTTGGCATTGTGGTTCAAAGACCAGCTATAGTAAGACACATTCCCACAATGGAATACATGCTGTCATTTAAATGGATGCTTGAACAGATTTTTAATAGCTTAGAAAATGTTTTTGTTAGAATTTTCAATGAAAAAAAGCAGGATATATTATACACCAATGATTATTACAGCCACATAAAAATATGTATGAATAAAAATTGGAGGGATACATATCAAAAACTTAAAATGATGATCTCTGGGTGGTAGAACAGCTGGTGATTATATTTCTACTTTTTAGTATTTTCTAATGAACAGGTGTAATTATTTTCTTTAGAAAACAAGTATATGTAAGAATTTTTCTTATAACCAATGAAAATTGCCTATATTAGCCTCCAACTATCATCATTTCTCTATTTGGTGCTTCATCTATAACATGAAGTGATTGAGCACCTAGTTACCACCACTCTGAAGGCTTCAGAAAAGACCAGTATGAAGCAGCTACAAATGCTATGATGAAATGCCTACAAAAGTTACAGAACAATAAAAGAATATGATTTGGTTCTATTGAAGTACTATTTTGTTTACTTGAACATCCTGTACTATAATTACACTAAATTTTGTAACCACGCCTTTATTTTGAGTATGTGTTGATTAAGAAACTTAAACTAGACAGCAGCAGATCTGGACTTTACCTAAAGACACAATAGTTTCCAACTGAATAATCTGTTGGCACACCTTTCCATTTATTTCTCCAGTAGGCATTTAGCAGGTGCCAGAAATGACCTAGCATCCAGTACCTAGAAGTTCTATGAGCAACTGAGTCTTATCATAATCATGGTAGTTTCCTTGTTCACAAAATACACTGATTTACATTACCTCGTTTTATTTTTCGCATAATTCTGTACTTATGTTACACCTATTACTTGTGTTTGCCACACTGAATTAGAAATAGTTTTAGGGCTAATTGTTAATATAATACTTTGAGGGCAGGGATCATATTTTCACAATCAATAAATTTACCAAATTAAATCCCCATAGTGCAGATTAGGAACCTGAGGTTTTACGATGTCATGTGATTTGTTTATGGTCATAAAACCAACAGGTGGCTCAGTACACCTAATTTCTTTTCTATTCTATACTTAAAAAAAAAAAAATTTCTGTACTGTTGTTCTACAGTACAGTTTAAATGTGGCTAACAATAATTACATCAATACTCAAGTTCTTAAACTCCCAGAAAAGAGAAAATTTATAATTAAGAGAGAGATTATTTCTTTTAAAAAATACCTGTAATTACCATACATACAAATAAAGATGACTAAATATATTTACAGGTAGGCAATTACAAACAAAAAGTGCTATCAAAATGTAAATGATAATGAACCAAGAAATTGAGTTTCTCCTCACTGGACAAGGTAAGACCTTGAGCTGTGACCTAATAGAAGTTCTCAAAATCTTAAAACAAATCAATAGAGATTGAGAGACATAAATCATCCATATGCGTGGAGTGCTATCAAAATTGTCTAGACACCATCATCTGAGAATAAACAATGAGAACACAAAATATTTTAGGCAGCATATTTTCTCACAAAAAGTATTAAACACAGGCTCCCTGGATTCAACCTGGTATCAGCTCAAATGCCATATACTTCTCTAATATACCTGAAATGAAGCCCCCTACCCAGTGATATGCTGTTAAATGTTTACAAACAGAACTCTGGCAGGAATACACACACACACACACACACACACACACACACACACACACACTATATATATATATATATATATATACACACACACATATATATATACATATATACATACATACACACTCACAAATATCACAGTCATTATTCTTCATGTTATATATATAGTCAATTGATTCCCTTAGAATATTTTTGCTGATTAATGCAATACTCTTATATTCATAGCCAACCTCTGTTTGCGATTGAACAAGTATAGCTCAGACTCAGAATATGTCACTGAATGTATAACTAGAAATAATACGTGATATGGTATTTCCACCACACAACTATAAAAAAAGCAAATAACTACAAGACAGTGTCTGATAGCGAAACACAGTGAAATGAGAAAGTAACTAGTTCAGAGTATTTTTACTTTTGTTTCTAATATGATTTATTTAATTTTAAGTTCATAGCTCTGCATGCAAAAGCCCTGTGCATTTCACAACTGATTCTTATGAGCCAGCCTGAGACAACAGCATTCCACCGTTCCCACCCCTCCTCACCTTTATCACTCTCTGTTCTCTTGCCCTACTTTATTTTTCTATTATAAGTGGCTTTCCTCATAGCCCAGCTTTATATGTTTGTTTGTTTGTTGCTTGTTTCTCCCACCAGAACATAAGATTGATGAGGGCAGGAATTTTGTCTGTCTTGATCATCACTGCCATGGCATTAGATACGTGGCAGGGGTGTAAGGAGCTCACGCTCATTCTGAGAATGCGTGAATAGCAGAGGTCAAGTAAGTCATGCCCTTATCGTGGTGTGCTTGGTTAGCACACTCTGAAATGAAGATGAGAGTGAAGGAGTTCATTAGAAAGTGTTTATCAACACCTACATAGTAAGGGGAGGCAGACAGGCTGGCAGCGGAAGAAGCTGAGCTATGATACTCTCTCAGCCAGGACTTCAGCTCATCTCGTAGGAGTTCTGAAACAGAGACAGACCATTGGAGCTGTCCTGAGTTGAGGCAGTGTGGGCCTTTATACCCTCACAGTTAATACACACAGGCTGCCCCCAAAGGAAGCATGGCCTCGGATGAGGCAATTCTCTTACTGATAGCTTGTTGATAAACGAGAAGTGTCTGCCTCTGCCATCAGCACTCCCAGAGGCTGGAGACAGGTCCTTTGCAGCATTAGCTTCCAGGAAAAGTGCCAGTGTTGGCAGAAAAAACGGAGTGCAGTGAGGAAGCAAAGAGAGAACCATCACAGGCATCATAGGAAGGGCGTCTGGTGGGAATTGAGGGGAAGCCTGCAGCTTGGAAGGCATTCAAGTCCCCGAGGGTTTGCTTCAGGGTCATTTTCTCATGTTAAGAAGCAAGAGTAGAATCAGAGTAGAACTACACCACCTGCCTCTCTAATTTACCTGCTACACTCCGTAATGCTCATAGATACCCCACCCAGTTCAGCTCTACCCTGGATTCTTACAAATCACATGCTTTCAAAAATAGTTATTGAATATTTATTATGTGTCAGGGCCTGTGCTACATTCTAGAAATGTAAGGGTGAATAAAATAGACACAGTCCTTGTCTTATGGAACTTACATCTGGTACAGTGGTTCTTAACCAGACTACATATTAACGTCAGCTGCAGAACTACTGTAAAATGCCAGTGCCTGAGCCTTGTCACCGGAGATTCTGATACAACTGGCATCAAATGTGGCCCTCACATCAGTATTTTCTAATTGACTTTTAAGTGTAGGCAGGGTTGAGAGCCACTACTTTAAACCACTGAATAAAACAAACAAATAAGCAAACAAACAAACAAATAAATAAAAACAGTGAACAGGTATATCCCCAATGTTCCCAAATTCAAAGTGAAAATGTACCCCCAGACACAAAGAAACAAAATTAAAGAAGTGAAAATCTAAACAATGGCTTTATCCAAAAATAAGATTTCACACAGTCCTCTGTACCTCAGTCTGAATTGACACTTTTGACTAGATTAAGTCACTGATACTGCCTCTCTGGAAGGGATGATAAATTTTGTCAATGAATGTTTGGGATTACAAACGGTTTCCCTTATATTGTTCTTGGTGGCAGAGTTGGAAGTGCCTTGCACATATCAATAGACATCCAGGGGCCCAAGCCTGATCTAAACTGCTCCTGCTGGAAATTGGCAGCACAATGGGCATTCAGTTCCTGAGACTGTCGGCAGGAAGTCAACCTTTCTTTTGGAATTCCTGACTCTAGTGCCCAGACACAGTATTTAATTAGTGTTTCAATTATCATCTAAATGTTTGCACATCAAGTTCAGTAAAGAGCAGGCAGATGAATTTTGAGACAAGTGGCTGTATCATCAACGATTTCCCCAGGGAGGGCTTATTTGAAGGTTAACAATTCAAGCAGAGGGCCTTAAAGAGTCGGTAAGTGGTGTAAATACATTTTAAGATGCAGAAATCAGCACTGTGAACAAGTGACTAGCTGCTTTGATCTTAATGAACTCAGATGTTTGTAAGCGTCACAGAAGCTCCTTGGATCCTAAGAGCACAGAGGTCATCTTCTAAACAACCTTTCATATCGGCTAAATTGTAATTACTTTTTATACTATTCAGCATTGGCTCACTGGAACAACTCGATTACCTGGAATGCTTTTAAAAAGCATGCAAGTAAAATTGAATGGATATGTTTTAGAGTGGAGAAGCCAGCTTTATATCACTATAAGAAGATGAAAGAGAAGTGGAGGACACCTGTAATCAGGTTGACTGGAAATGTTTATTACCTTATTTATTTTTGCTCTAAAGGGCGGTAACATCGCCTACAATCAAAAGAAAGGTGGGAGAGAGAGAGAAGGGAGGAGACAGCTAATTTAAATGGTGTACTTGTCCACAGATCTTCATCAGGATTAAAATGACTTTAAATGCTATAAAGATGAACTGAGCACATGTTGAAACCAATATCGTGTTTTGGGAGGTACAGCTAGATTTTCATTTAATCCTTAGTTCTCTCTCCTACAGGCCTTAATAATTTTTCTGTTAATTTTAATCTCAGGTACAATATGGAGAAAGGAAACTTCACTAATCCACCTCAAAGTGAGATGAAGACATTTCAGAAAGCAGAATATCCCAGAACTAAAGCAGATGACCTGAAAATTTCTCAAAATGGAATTCCTGTATTTTTGCAATTTCAGACCTAGTCTTCTGAGTATCCTATGATTAAGGAGGAAAAAGTACCGTATTTTCCGGCGTATAAGACGACCGGGCATATAAGACGACCCCCTAATTTTACAGTTAAAACATAGGTTTAGGCCTATATTCGCTGTATAAGACTACCCTCCACTTCCGAGGCAACACCAGTTCTTTTTTTAATTAAATTTTTAATGAATGACATTTTTCGAACATACCGTAATATACCGTACAATGATACGATAAATGGAAGGTCTCTTCAAAAATGGCAATACCATGAACTTGACCGAGAAACAAGAAATCCAAAAGAGAACATTAACAATGATGGCATCATCTGGAAAGAAAATTACATGAAGAACTTGCAGAAAACGCTTGTTTGTGACTGACTGGGATGATAAGAGGTTTTTCTAGGCAGAGGAGCATTGTGAACTTAAAATCCTTCAAAATCCTCATCATGTTCTTCTTCTGACATCATAAGTTCATCACTGACCTCTTGTGGTACATTTGTAAGACAGTCATCATATGGATCAAATTCCGAATCAGATGGTGTGGCTTCAGCTTGGGCTTCCCCTTCATCTTGCCACAAGAAGTCATCCTCCATACCGTCCAAAGAATTTGATATACCACACTTCTTGAAAGACCTGATTACTGTTTCTTCAGTAATATCATTTCAGGCTTTTTGACCAAGTTACACAAAACATCCAATTGTGGCGCACGCATGTTTCCTCCTTTTGTGAATGACTTTTCGCCGCTAACCATCCACTCATTCCACTGTTCTCTAATGCGATCTTTAAATGGCTTGTTTAGGCACACATCCAGTGGCTGTACCAATGATGTCAATCCTCCAGGAATAACTGCCGCATCTGTGTTTATTCTTGACAGCCTGTTCTTTGTGCTGGTAGTTAAATGAGCCCT
>PVKE010018643.1:0-29305 GCA_004027555.1 Craseonycteris thonglongyai
GGTTACTCAAACTTTTCTTTTAAATTGGAAAAAAAAAATCACTTAAAAGGAGAATATGGAAGAACAAGTTCCCCAGAACAATTGGGGGCAGTAAATTACTTTATCAACCCTACTTGTGAAAGATTTAAAAACTCTTTTACATGAGCTCATCACTTCCACTGACAATTAAAATAATTTCATTCCGAATGCTTGTTATTAAAGAAATTTCTGAGCATCAAGTTATAACTTGATGTTAATGACACAACATGAAACAGGATGAGACAACCTAATTTTCACATAGGCTGGAGTTAATAAAAGGTATCTTTTCTTCTTTGGCTCCTGTTTAATCCTTCACATAAGACTTTGTCTTAATCACCAAAGACTAAAGCAACCAGACCTCTTGGACTGTTAACCACTGCACCTCAAATTTCCTCTACACAGTCAATTTCACCCACAGCCACCTGTATTCATTTTATAATGTGTACCCTTGAGCGACTTCATATTATAATACTTAACTTCTTCCAGAACTTTCCTCACTGCCATCACTGTCAATTTCTACAAATAATGAAAGAGGAATGTGACTGCGGAAGAAGTGAGGAAGGTTTAGAACTTTCACTTGGGCACCCAGAGTTTAAACTTTTACACAGTACCATTAGTACTTTATGAAACTCTCCCCAATGACACAGAATACTGTACCAACAATGGAGTTCTGCTTTGTATACTTGTCTCCCCCAGCATCTGGCACAATGCTTGTTTTGTCTTTATAAAGCTTTGTTGAGTTAAATTGAAATAAAAATCCATGTGGTTTATGCTATTTCTCATACGCAGAAAAGCTAAGTAACATATTCTAAAGGAGAACACAACTTCAGAACTGTCTGAGGCCCAAAAGAAAAGACCTCACATGAGAGTGGCACTCTAAGACAGAAGTCAGCAAAGTATGGGCAAATCTGTCCCATTGCCTGTTTCTGTAAAGAAAGGTTCATTGGAACACAGTCATGCTCATTCATTTTCACATGACTGCCTTCACAGTTTACGAGTAAAACTGAGTGGTTGTTACAGAGACTATACACCCCACCACATAAGTAAGACAATGAGGAGACCGAAGGGCAAATTTGTCAAAATAACACTGTATTTCCATCTGTATGTTACACCTATAGACTAATTGATACCACCTTTGAAAATTATCTGCAAGCTTATGTACTTTAGAAATGCAATACTATCTACTAAAAACGGTGCTATCCAGTTACAGACCCTCCTGAAAATGAGGAAGCAAGTCATGAAATCATTTATGAAGTCAGCGTACATTTTGAATTTCCTTTACCTATGGTTCTTCTATGTGCTTTTTATGAATAACACAAGAGTACTGAATAACTCTATTACTAAATATATTCCACACTACTACTCTCAACTTTATAGAGGTCAAGTTATACACATTAGATCTGGAATTCAAAAGGGCCCAAATCTTTTCTTTCTCTGGTCATTTGAGAATGCAAATATAAGCACTATGTTTCTGCCTTACAAAACAATAAAGAATACATGGGCCAAGTGACAATAACTTACCTTAAAATGGCAAGTATCCTATGTAGAGTGTAATTCTTTCCTCTGATTTAACACAAAATACTTATGATTTTATACTGATGTAAAAAATATGTATTTTATGTACACTGTGAAACTGTTTATATTGCTTACTGCTGAAGTTCTTGAACCTAAATTGTATGTTTTTCGTACGAAATTAAGGTAACGTAGAATAACAATTTATTCAAAATCTATCTATCCCCAGTAGCCTATTGTTATATATCATTACAAACAGATCTTTTTTTCCTTCAAATATTTAAGAGTTGCTATTGGTGTTTTTTTTGTTTTGTTTTAGTTTTTCCTTTTTTGTTTTTATCACTGAAATTGAAATAACCATTTTCTGGAAGTCTGAAATTATGCCCAATATAACACAAATACCCTCTATAAAATCACTGAATAAGAAACATACTCATGAGTACAGTTAAAAAGGTATACCTTCAGGATTACAAACTATACTCTGATTTTCTCATTTAACAAAAATGCAGTAATTTGAGAATGCATTAAAAATAAGAGTAGCGAAGTACTTGTCTTCCATCATAGGAAAAAAAAAATGGGGAAAACTGTAATCCATTGCTCCCCCACCTCCTTCGAGATACTGATCTTCCACTGGGCACAAACACACAGTGGCCAGAGCTCCTCTGCTTTCATCAAGTGTAGGTAAACTCCCTCCTCATCTATAACATCTGCATAATACAGGATGTCAGTTCTGTCTCTTGGGAGGAAGAATATATCTAATTCAAAAGTCTTGTGCGAATGGGATCCCAAACTTTTGGTGTAGGATCTACCAGTAGGGTCAAGGCTGAAGGTCAAACCCTACACAGGAACTGAACTACACACTCTCTCTGCCCCAGCATAGGCTGGAGTACTCATTCCCACCATCAGCCATCTCAAAAGCATTCCTGGGAGCTTAGGAATGAATGACTCAGGGCAAGCTGTCCCCACGCCTTAAAACCACATGCCATTCCCATGGCTCAAGAGGACGTGGGTGTGGAAGTCACTGGCCCCACTAGAGTTAGGATCCTAGGGCAGCCTTTACCAGCCTATTCTCCCTTATGAAAATGGGCACATTATCCTCCTGCCTTGATTTACTTATTGGGTCATTGTGAAATTAACAAATGAGATTCTATGTATGAAACTTATAAATAACACAAACATTACATATATAGTTTTTCATATGCCAAGAAGCACAAGCTACCGGCATGACTTGCATCTTGTGGTTGGATGCCTTCGCTTTCTTCATGATGTACACATGTAACCACATGTTTTGTTTTGAACTACAAAAACTTCTGAAGCTAGGGCAGCCCCTCACTGCCAAGGAAAGCCTGCTCCTCCCGCCCTGCTCTTCCGGCTGATGTGTGGAGCCACAGCCGTGCTAGCTCTGAGCACATGTGCCATTACAGCTTTCTCTTCATTCAAAATTATATCCATGAATGACATCATGAACAACTGCAACTTCAGCAGCAAATAAACAACGATGAATACACAATAACAATGGCAAATAGCTTACAGAATAAAATGAATAAACTTGTTTTAATTGCACAGGAGCAGAACAGGAGTCGAATTGTCTTTCTGGGGGTAACTCTAGGCCATTTACAGCTAATAGTTCTCAAACGTTGCACAAAGCGCCTTGCCTAGCTGCTTTCTTCACACCCTGTCGATGGGACAAAACTCTTGGACAGGGGTCACATGTGTCCCTGTGCAGGCAGCTGCACCACCAGAGAATGCACAGATCCCTCTTCATATCACACGTGCCCAGTGAGCACAACACATCATCAACTAGCTGGGCTCAGGTTAGTCGGGGCCACAGGCTAGTCTGTCTCTTTGGTTTCTACAAAAGATGCACCAAAAGGAAGATCACCATTTAAATTCCTCCGTAGATCAGAGACATAATTGGTCCAAGTCCATTTAATTTATGTGCATTTTCCTCAGACAGACTTAAAGAACAGTAGAGTCTTTTATGTGCAATGCACTAGCATTGCTCAAGTTTTACACCCTTATCTCCAAACTCACTCCAGTAGCACATTTCTATTGAGGTGGAATCTCTATGAAATACATACACTAATGAAAGACCTATTATTTTAGTTTCCAAATCAGTTGAAGAATCAAAAATCATTTTGTTGTACAGCCTGAATTTAGCACATCTTACACAAAAGCAGGATATTTGGAATTCTCTGGGTCAGGGAGTGTTAGGAATAAGAGGCCGTGCATGCCATTAAACCAGCTCCAAGAGATTTGTCCAGGGTTTGTCCTGGGAGAGTGTCTTTTTTTTTTTTTTTAACAAAGGGAGGCACTGTGTTACCTTAACAGAACCAGGTAGGTAGCTGCAGACCTTCTAGAACACGGCCTCCCTACAAGCAGGGAAAGGCTCTTGAACATGAACGACTTCAGCAGGCCCAGGCTAGATCTCTCTACCCTTGGGTTCTTAATTCATAAAATAAGTAAAAAAAAAAAAAAAATCTGCCCTCCAAGGAGGGGCTGAGGATTAAATGCCATTTAAAAATGTTTTATAAATAATCAGGTGCTTTACAAGTTTATGTGTGTAATACAGTATGCAATTCTATAACATTGATTTCATTGTTTATCTTATGAAAAGTTCTGGCTGCCTTCCCCACTTCAATTATATCTCAGTGTCTTCATTGCACTAGAAAAAGTTTAGTTGAGTTATTTTTTTTTTCTCACATTTTATGCACTATTTTTGAGAAGGAAATTCAAGATTGACATTAAACCTAAGTAAAAAAAGATACCATGATAGAATCAGATGACTCCTGTAAAAAAGTTTCAAAATGCTCTACATGTTCCAAAGAGACTACAGCTCCCCTTTACACTGTTAATACGAACTAATGTCTTTACAATGAATGGCTTTCTTTACAAGGGTCACAGACCCTTGTTACTGCCTTCACTTCACTATGACCTTCCCTTCTCCCTCTTTGTCAGCCACATGGGTTTATAATCTTATCCTGGAACTTACTTGAAATCTTCTGCCCCAGGGCCTTTGTATGGCTATTCATTCCCTTTGCCTATATGGCTTCTTCCTCTAAATATCTACGAATATAAGACTTGCTTCCTCACCATCTTCAAGTTGTCATCTCCTTTTTCTCTACCCTGCTTTATTTTCCAGAGCATTTATTACCACCTATATTACTTCATGTTCTGAACATATTTCAAAACTATGTTCAATTTCTAGGTTTCGAAAGTAAATTTGAAGACTCAGTGCCTTCTGTTTTTTCTTTTTAGCTTGAAAACCAAATCTCTTTCTTTCTAGCCTGTACTTCCGTATTTTTCAAATGGCTGAAATATTTAAAACAGTATTTAACATGTAAAATTGGCATCTTTGTAATGAAAATTTAATAATATGGTCAAATTTGAAAGTTGAAAGGAGATCTAACCCTTTCTGCCTCTGTCCCAAGCAGCCCTTTAGTGAAGTTCCTGTCGTTTTCGTTTGTTTTCGGGAAAGAACAGATAAAAGGTGGTAAAAGGGAAGAACGACAGGAAACTCACCTGGAGCTGACTCCATCAGCCTGAGGGGTTGGTCACACAGAGCTGCCCTGCCAAGTGGGACTGCCCTCCTCCAACAACCGAGGCCACTGTGGCCGAGGGCAGAGTGTCCAGCAGCGGCAGGTTTTCGGAGCAGGAGGCATTAGGAGTGGAGGGGGCTGCTGATGGCCAGGCCTCCTCTGCACAGGAGGAGAAGGGGGCTTTCCTGGACAGATCATGGATGTCTGTAAAAAGGACGGGACACACACTTTTTAAAAAAGCTTCAGAGCCACCTGCACGTCATTATAGGTGTGTCTTAAGAAAGCACACCCTTTTGGAAATTATTAGGACAACTAAAACTTAAGTGATTTTGAAGCATAAAATATAAAAAGAACTATAATTATGTTAAGTGTTTGTGAATTATTTATGAAAAACACATTCACTAAAATATAAATGTTTACTTTTTATGGAAGGACGCAGTTGTGTACAAGCAGCAATATTAAACACATTTCAAATGTGAGTTTTCTCACATCACAGCTATGAATGCACAGGGAAAGGTTATGAAAGAAGCAATGAATTCACAGGAAGAATTCATGTCACACATATTAAAGAGGGAGTGTTGCTTTAAAGCAATAGTTAGGGATAAGCAGAGAAGAATCAGAAGGCATGGGAAAGGAAACCAATAACCTAGCACTGGGAAGTTTCTGGAATACTACCAGTACCAACAAAGACTGGGCACAAAGAGAAACCCTGGGATAGTTATGAGGCAAGGCTGCCAAGAGCTTGGAGCAGGCTAACATCTAGGAGTGAGGATCCCAGCAAAATGAAAGGCAAAATCTAACATATGGTTTCTTGGAGAAGAAAACTGATCCGGAAATTTGGCCTCAATGAATGCACCCTGAGTATGTGTGGGGAAGAGGCTAAACCTTTGAGTGGTCCCATCAGAATTTTCCAGCAAGGGCACCCACAGCCCCAGCAGGGACATCCCATTCTTTGTCTTCAGCCAAAAATGCCTTGAGGGGTGGGCATCTACTGAAAGACTCAGTGGCTGCCCCGAAAACTGCTTGTGTGGGGTGCTGTCCAAGTTGACTATAAAGGCACCGAATGGACAGAGGCTTGTCTCAGATTTCCCCTGTATCTCCCAGAACATCTACTCCTGTGACGGTACACAATGAACTCTCAATAAATCGGCTGGCTTAAAAGTCAACTGTCTTCAGCTTAAAAAAAACTGGCTAAAGACCCCATGAATTCTGAACATTCCAGCTGAACTGCAGGGACTTCAGAGTGGTGAAGATGAATGCTTATCACCCAGAGCTATTCTAGGAACTTCATTAAATGCTACATGCCGGGGAAACCTGGATATTTTACCACAGTGGTTATTTCATTTGGAACTAAGACTACTAACAAACCAGCACTTCTGATAAGCTAAACTGCAAATAATGATAAGGAGTATAACAGAATTAAGGTGAGTCAGTTCTGCTGCATCTTTAAAACTCTGATAGGACCCTAATTACCGTACCAAAATGTCATTTGGAAACTACATAAAATTTAAACTTAAAAAGAAAATGCTAATTTAAAATTTTTGCCAAACTAAAATATAAAGAATGTTTAAAAATTCATTAATGTTTACATTCATAATAATTTGTCAGGCTTTCATATCTAATATTTTCACACACTTCATTATTAGTTTTAGTTTACTTTTTGTTTACTCAACCAGTTCAAGTTAGTTTTCTGAAACTCACTACCCAATAAATTCACACTCTTGGATTTATAATATCCTAAGAAAGGAAAAAAATACAGATTTGCAACTAATATATTTTGCTAAAGCACCCTTGAATATTTTCAAGTGGACTATACATTTATTAGAAGTGTATTTGGCAACAGTAACAACAGTTCTTTGTAGGAGTTCTACAGAGTGATTTGATATATATAACTGAAAAAACATATGAGCAGTTTATAGATTTGTTTTCTGTTTCATTTGCATAGGAAATATATTATTTTAGGTCACTTTTATGCTGGAAAAAAAAAAACAAAACACCTATTATCAAATAAGAATAAAACAGAAGCATAACACTGCCACAAATCCCTTTAGTAATTTATTCTTTTTAAATGCATCCAGGCTGTGGTATAAAAAACTAGCCACTAAAATCTTCCTTTCTAGGAATTTCTGTTGTCTCAGATGCTCGGGAGCTCCATGGTGCCCATAATACCGGAGTGCCAGTACCTCCATGTCTGATCTTAAAACAAAATCCAGCTGCTCATCACACTCTAATCCACACCATGTTAAATCCTACTTATCGTACAGAGTTACAAAAGTAGCATCTGCTTGTTTCTTAAATTTAGTAAGAACATCCTGGCCTATTTCCAAACTTTTCCCTCTACCTCACAATTTCTCCCCAATTCATACATCCACCATGGGGCTCTCAAAGCCCCGAATAAAGGCAAGGGAAGTAGGAAGCCCACATGAGCATGAGCTGGGCTCTGGCAGGGCAGTGGGTCGGCAGTGTAACTAACATGATGGGTTTGGGGTGGGGGCCTCTATAACAGAGAATTCGGAGGCATCAGATGGTCACTGACTTCAGCCCCTAGTTTCAATGACTTCCGGATCACGAGCACTGGGAAACTCGGCCAGGGCTCAATTCCCACCTAGCTCCTTGGGGACGGGCATGATTTCATAGAAGGGATGCAAACCATACCCAGGGGAAAACCTGCTGGGTTTACTTATGAAGACTCCCTACATAGCCCATCAGAATCTTCATTCAGTTTTTCTACCTAACTTGGTAAGTGATCAGCAGACCCAATACTGTAAGACAGGGCATTCCGAACTTTGCTTTCTTCTTAACCTGAAAAGCAGTTTCATCACTCCATTAATCCCTGATAGAAGGAATAGGCCTTTCCTTATTTTGTTTATCCTATGCAGCAGACAGTCTCCAATCAAGCTATTGTCAACAGAAATGCTGGGTAGATTACTCGTGCACATTGCTTTTAATGGAAGGCACATGGCCCTGAGGCTGCCATCTGCTAGAAGGAAGTACTCTCTCCTAGGATGCTAGAGAAACTGACAGCTAATGTAAACAAAACCCTGAGTCACCCGCGTGAGCACAAGGCCATACAGTCCCAATTACGTTTTGAAAAAAACATGGATAGCTTATGAATTTTTATGTCTGCATACATCTTCTTTATTCCTTTGAACATGGAGTTATAGTCACATCAGTAGAAACCGTCTGAAAAACCATTTCTCTTCATATAGAAATTCAGTTGTTTTTCTCAGGAAAAAAAAAAGGAATCTTAAAAACAAAAGGGCATTGGTGAAATAATCCACTCCCCATAAGATTACTACCTAACATTAACAAATTAGTTACTTACCAGTCCTTAGGCAGATTTTTAAATTAGTTCGTTTTGAAATAAACTCATCATTAAATAGGTTAATGACTCATTTCTTAAGAAACTGCTAATGGACTTATTAAAAATGAGGAGTATCTGATAGTCCACTTATAGAATAAAATGTATCTTGAAGACACCTCAAGCAGTGACTGAAATGCAGGCTGATCTTTTAGGTGCTAGATCTACAAAGAGGAACTTACATTTTCCCAAATAGAGGCCTTTCAATCTGAATTAAGCCCCAATTTTTCTTCTTCTTTTGTTCTTTTGTTTTTGTTTTTTTACAGGTACACGGTCTTGAATGTTTACCAAACTGTAACTTTTCTGCCTCATCAGTAACACTACTCACATGGTCATTAGCAGCTGTATTTCCCAGATACACATTCTCCTTATTAAGATGCTTCTGCATTCTCTGTGTCTAACCACTAGGATACCTGGTCTATGCATGAAGCAATTTACTGAAGTGTTATCAAGTAAAAAGACAGACACCATTTCTCCAAATACTATATACTGTTCTAGAGGAAACAGGCCATATCCTGGGAGAAAGTTATTCATCAGCACACAAAAGACTCAGAGAGACAGAGCATTCTCTATGCTTTCTTGATAATGTTTACAAACATCTCTGCCAACTAATTAAATCAGTGACCTTGGAAAAGATGCCCTACCTCTCTTGGGCTCTGTTTTCACAACCTTAAAATAAGTTATTATACATTATACCAATAGTTCCCAACCTTTCCCTCAAAACAATCTTACATATTTCTATGATTGCCACCACACTGTGTGGAAAGAGTTTTACTGTATTTGGTGGTGGTGGTGGGAGGTATGGTATCAAGTATAATACACACTTTGCTTTACTACAACAAAAACAGGGGAAGGAATATAAGTTTTCCACTTGGCAAACTACTAGAAGTCTCAGAAGTGAGACTGGAAACCCCCAGAACAGATGGACCAGCCAACAACTTGATTCAACCCTAAAATTCACTGACAGAATGAAAGCCTTGAAAGTAATATCAAATCCTAAACTCTTCAAACTGGCAGGTGTAAAAACTGATTTTTAAAAACAAAACAAAACAGGGGGCTTTCCTTCAAAGTCTAGTCTCCCTGCTAAACTGTTCCCATTTTATTCTAAATGAATAATGCATGCAAGAAAAGAGAAATTAAGTAACTATCACCCAAGTGAAATAAAAACAAAATGTTAACTTGAAAGTTACCTGATGTGGATTCTACAATAAAATCTTAATGCAACTATTGTATATAAGTTTCCAAAGCAGACACAATTTGTATGACTTAGAGACAATGTGATCTGGTATAAAAAGTACAAACTGGAGACGGGAAGGGAAGATGGTACCAGGTGGAGCCATAGGAAAATGTTGGTAAAATAGCATCTTTCTATGGTTCAACCCAATACTACTCCATTTGGCCCAGGAATCCTGGGTAAATCACGGGGCTTCTCTAAACAGCAGGTTCCTTATTCCACAAAAATGGGTATCCAGATGGCTCTGTCTACGCCCTAGGGTTTTGGAGTGTTATGTGATACTAAACAAGGGCTGTCCAAAAAAAATCCAGCCATTGTTAATATACCAAGAACTGTTACATGGCTGGATAGTTTCCAGACAGCCCTCATATGTATGAAAATATTTGACACTATTAAGTGGAGTAAAAAAGAGCCTTTTAATTTTAAACAATTCTTTTGATCCAAAACGGAAAGGGACTTGCAATTACCTTTCAATACTGATCAGAATAATGGTTACATTTTTATCATCTCCAATTTTAGCAGCATTCTTTCAAAATCATTTACTGCCCACCAAGTTTTGGGGTAACTTGGAGGCAAAAGACAGACTGATTTAAATAATTATTATCAAATTTGCACGATGAAGGCACTCTGCCACTACTCTAAAATCTGCATTAAAAAGCCCTATATCCCATTTACAAATATTAAAGATTATGCATTAATACTAAGAAGCATAAGTCATTCTTAAGATAAATATATGGATTCTAAGGTAACTTTTAAAATCACATAATAGGGGAAGCCGGGATGGCTCAGTGGGTTAAGCGCTCGCTTTGCAGCGCCACGGACGGAGAATCGAATCCTGGCCCCGGCCTGTGCGGACCCATATGCTGAACTGGGAGCTCCCCCAGTTCAGTTCTCTCCCTGTCTCTGTATCTTTCTCTCTCCCTCTCTCTCTGTCAAAAACAGTAAAAAAAAAATTTTTTTTTAATTAAAATCACATAATATAATGCACTATCATACTTATTAATGCACATTGAAAAAAATTAAAATTTAATACTATACCAGAACAATACACTGAAGTGTTTATACCAATACCATATGGATAAATTAAAGTAACAGTAAGACTATAATTACTAGAGAACACATTATTATTCAGCATTTGACTTTCAATTATGAAAAAATCCACATCAAGCCTCTTGAAGCACGACTGGCAGAGTTGTTACAGAAAACACACACACACACAGCCAAAATATCTATTTCCAGAAAATGTGATACTCTTTAAAATTAATAGTGAACAGCCCAGTATTGACAGAGTGCTATGCATGTGATCATTTATCTTTGAAGTATATTACAAATCAAAACATTTCACCAAATATTTCAAATTGTGATAATAGCACAATAAGTAAGAAAACTTTTATAAACCTTGTATGTGTGCATAAATACTCCACACAGCATTAATAAAATGAGTCAAATTTGAAGGTACATTTGCCTGATCAAGGAAGTCTCTGGACAAGTTAAAGCGACTTTCTAAAAATTTAGTATCTTTCTAGCTCAATAGAAAATAAATTAGAATTCCTAAATTGAATATGTTATCATCTGTAAACAGGCAGCCTATGTTTTAACTAAATTCTATTTCAGCAGAATCCAATGAATTTGGTTCCAATACAACACAGTACTCTTATATTATTTGTACACACAAAGCAAAACGCTAGAATATAACATACCGTATTTTCCGGCGTATAAGACGACCGGGCGTATAAGACGACCCCCTAATTTTACAGTTAAAACATAGGTTTAGGCCTATATTCGCTGTATAAGACTACCCCCCCACTTCCGAGGCTGTAGTCTTATACAGCGAATATAGGCCTAAACCTATGTTTTAACTGTAAAATTAGGGGGTCGTCTTATATGCCCGGTCGTCTTATACGCCGGAAAATACAGTATACTCCAACTCTCTCCCATCAAACTTTCTTCTGTGCCTTTTAGTTTAGTGCAAGTCAATGTGTCTCTGTAGCTATCTAGAAAGAAATCAAATAATCTATAGTAATTATGAACCTCAATATTTCCTATGAATTGATTGATGACTTCACCAGTTCTCTTTACAAAACATCTACCACTGAATTCTATCTACAATAATCTACTTTAAATGATTCAGAATAACTATTGCAATCTCCAGGAACACATTCAAACTAGTAATAAAATTAATATAGAAACAGTGTCTCCATTAATTTTGATAGCACTGTTTTCACAAAATCTGTCACCTGATAAGTAACATGAACTAATTGATAATTATGGAGGTTCAGAAATGTTATCTGTTTGTACATTAAAAAACCACCATGAAAACACCTTGCACATGTTGTACAGAAAAATACACATTCTGCTCCTGTGTGTAGTAAAGGCTACAGAGAATTCACCTGTTAGTGGCCTCAGTGCAGAACTGGCTTTGGGGCAGGCCCTAGGGCTTTGAGTCCCTCTGAGTGTTTCCCCCACTCTACTTGGCAATGCAGATAAAAGAGTAAAGTTACATTTTCCCTTAAGTTTCTAAGGTGAAACAGGAACACCTGATTCTGTGCTACCCAAAAATACAAAAAAAAACACACACAAAAAAAACCCACAAAAAACCTCTCCACTTGCCAAATCTGATACCAAAAGTTAACTAGCTCTTGGAACTATGCTTCTACAGAAAATGCATTAGTGAGAATTTTAACAGAAAACCCATTATACCCATGCTGTTCCTAAAACTTCTGCAAGCTCCCCTCTTCAAAAAGAGATTTATTTTAATACTAATAGTTCTTAAGAACATGAAACATTAAGTCCTTTTGGGGGAAAGTGGGCACGTGGAAGAAGAAAAATAAAAACCAGAGGTTTTCCTATCGTGTTTGA
Organism: Craseonycteris thonglongyai; assembly: GCA_004027555.1. Lineage (NCBI taxonomy): Eukaryota > Metazoa > Chordata > Mammalia > Chiroptera > Craseonycteridae > Craseonycteris > Craseonycteris thonglongyai. The sequence goes on from PVKE010018643.1 coordinate 12,524, forward strand.
CAACCAAACAAATCAAAACAGTGCTGGAGTGACCACCCTAATTAAACTAAATGTGAAACTACAGGTTTGAACAATGGATGATTTGGTTACTGAAAGTTTAAGGGTTCTGTTTTGCTTTTAATACATCCCCCATTAAGAGACAATAGTGTCAATTGTAATTATATATTTTCATCTTGGTAATATCTCTTAATATACAGACAAATCAAAAAAAGATGATCAAGAGTACAGTTTTAGGTTTGGGATGCTATTTTCCTTCATTGTTATTTTACTGTATAATTTAAAACACTACTTCATTACAATTGATAATTATCTATGAAAAAATCTCAAGTTAAATCAAGAGGGAAAAAACAATGGAGACTGGAGCAGAACTAGCAATCAAGCAGAAAAAGCACACATTTCTCAAGAAGGTATAGGCTCCATTTTCAGATAACTACCAGTTTTTGCTTTTTTGTTTTTTTCCATTTAAGAACACCAATTCACAAAAGTGTCTTTCCTGTATATATATACTCATGGTTTCACAGTAATAAGTATCCATAGCATCATTAGATTTATTAGCACATTTCTTTAGAAAAGCTTAACCACTCTCCATGTTTACTATCTCCTAGACCTCCCTGCAACACAGATGGGAGAGGTTCATAATTACCCCATTTTACAGACAGAGAAAGTGAGAAAAAGGGATTAAATGGCTTCCCTCTAGTCACACAATGACTCATTAATTAAGATCAGCAACTAGAAACCTGGTTTCCTGAATCCTGGTTTAGTGTTCCACATATTATGCTTCTTTCTGCAAAGTACGGTACTATTTTTGTGAAGGTTTCTCTTTCAATAAAGGAACTAGAACAAGTCATGTGACTTTCATTCAGGAAAGCCTCTGTGTGTTTTTATTAGCACCTTAGTTGTCTGTTCCTGGTAATAGGGTAGGAGCAGTGTACTGTACTTTATTATCTTATTATGACAAGAGCTAGCCAGCTAAAATAGAAAAGCATGCACAACAGAAAAAATAAAGGGTGTTCATTTGTCAAGCAATCTCACTGGAGTTCTAAAAATGTTTAAGTTCTTTGCTTTATAATTTCAACAGTCGATATTTTAAAATATAAATTGTGATTGTATTGATCCTGTGGAAACATTTCTCTCATTCCACAATTCTTTTACCACAGGATATGTGTAAACAGTCCTTTTACCAAACAAAACTTAAATATAGATGCTTTCAGTGGCAATTCTTATCTAATCTGTTTTGTACACACATAAAAACCAATTTAGAATTAAAATTCCACTAACCACTAAAATAGCATAATTTATATATGCACAAATCTATAATTTTAACACAAAAATATATAGTTAATTTTAAAAAGCAGTTTAAATTCAGTAACATACTTCCAGTTCCCCAAAAACAATCAGATTGGTCAGATTTTTCTCCCCACACACACAAAACACATGGTAAGTGACCTTTCCCCACTCCCAAATGAGGCATAATTTAGTATCAAATTTTTATTTATTTTCTTTGAACACATACCTACACCTAAGTGGTACTAACTTATTAATTGACTTTAGTGTTGAAACCCCACCCCCATTCCCAATTCTCTTGTAAACAACTATCAAATATTGCTGGAACCTTAGTCTTTGTCACTACTTATGCAAATACCAAAGACTAGCCAAATGACCCCAAATTATTGTTTCAGCATAACCAACGAAGTTTTTCCATGCAGAACCTGAGAAGCTCAATGTGGAAACATATGCCACTTCTGATAGCCCAGGCAGTGCACACAGTGACCCAGGAAGTTCTTTTTCTTCTATTGCATCTTCAAAGAAATGCTTTACATGTCTTCCTTCTAGAAACCATTCTCTCAAAGGACACTTATCTCCTGTGAGCTTTTTATTTATGAGCACACCAAACAAATGTCTATGGGCATGTGTGAGTTAAATAAAAGTGGATATTCATTCTGAGGTTCTAAATGGGCCCCTTCTGGTTTCACAGACCATAACTTAGCTTCCACATTAATTAAGGCAACATCCTCATCTTTCCTATTCTACTGTGCTCTGTGTTCAAATGAGCTTAAATGAAACTCATTTACCACACAGTCCTTTTTTTAAAATGTAGTTTTGGTACAATGGATCAATTACAGTTATATATTTTGCTTAATAAGAGCCATTTTCTTTCTTAAAAGGGTGTTTATCATCATGCCCACACAGACTTTGGAAAAACAGCAATCAAAAACAATCTCTCATCTTTGTTCAGCCACTGTGAAACATACAAACTGCTGTTTTGATTTCAGAATTCTGAATCCTATAGGTTGAAAAGAATTTTATACTGGTGGGAAATCTTAAACAAAACAAGCTAAAATGGGTCTCTAACTAAACTTATCTCTTGAAGTTTAAAATTTTCCCTGGTCTGAAAAGGGCATTATATCATACATGAATCACATTTCTGAATGTATCTATGTTATCAGAAAGGCCTTGAATCGTTTTAGGCCTGTAGACGCAAACTCCAGCTCACTCCTCCTGTTACTGCAAGAACCCACTCCTGGGGCCCTCCTGAATCCAGTCCAGGTTTTTACAGCCTACTCCACCAAAAGCAGTAAAAGGTGTTATGTTCTCAGACTGTTTTTCTGATTAGAATCAGATTTCAGCAAAATGTACTTTCATGTTCACTATAGCATATGCCCATTTGGGCATACCAAATATTAATACATTTGTGTGTGTGTGTGTGTGTGCGTGTGTGTGTGTGTGTGTATTTTTCCCCATTCAGTTCTAGTTATATTGGTATGTTTATATGGTTTGTGTCTTGGACAACAGCTAATCCTCAACTCCCTGACACCAGAAATTTTTCAGATGTACCTATAGTGCTTATTGTAACTACAAGCAGAGTGACCTTCAGCTGCGAGTCATCATTTAGGGGACACAGTCTGAGAGCTTCCAATTGATTTAATTAGATGCTGAAGCACCACACTCCTGATAATTCTGTGATTCTTTTCATCTTTTATTCTATGGCTTTAATAAAAACATAAATAGCTTTTCCTATATTATATTAGAATAGCAGGGTATTTACCCTACAGCTATAATTTTTAATCCCATGGATATTATCAAACATATGCTGTATTCAGACAGCATTAAACTGGTCTGTTTACTTTAAGAACAAAAGGCCTCTGGATCCCAAGTCACCTTGATCATCACCTTGTAACCCTGGCAGACACTAGGACAGCACTCAGGTAACACTAGCCACTACTATGTGTTTTGTGCATCTCACAGAGCCTCTACCTTACTAGCCACCCTGCACAGAAACAGCTATAAGACTAAAGAAGAAACCCTTTGAGTTCAATGTTCTCTCTCCCCCTTCAGCTTCTTTTTCTTCTCTCATCATTCAAAGTTTGAGACAGTCAGAAGGCACCGCCAGCTGCAAAGCAAGCAGTCTGTCTCTCCTCATGGATATTTGATGAGAATGTGAAGAACAATACAGGGCATCATCCTGTCCAATTATTCCTGAAAAGCCCCATGTTGTTGTCTTTCATTTGTCTTGTCTAAAGCACTGATTCTAAATCCTGGCTGCACATTAACATTACCTGGACAACTGAAAAATGCTCGTGCCTGGGCTAGGCCCATCGGATACTTTACTTGAAATGTGTCTGGGTGAAGTCCAATAGGTAATTTCTCAAACCTTCTCAAGTGGGTCTAACCTGGGGCAGGGTTTGCAGAGAATGGTCCCCCAACCAGCAGCATCAGCTCAACCTGGAGACTTCTCAGAAATGCACATTCTGGGCCACATCTCAGACCTACTGCCTCAGAAGCTCTTTACAAAACCCAGCCATCCAGGTTTCAGCAGATTCTCTAGGTGACTCCCAGTACGTGCAGGTTGGAGAACCACTGCTTTTAAGTTGTGTTTAAGCAGTGCTACCATTTCAGTCCCTTTGGAGAAAAAGAATGTCTGATGGAATACCTCTGACAATCTATGTGTAAACTAGAAATGGTTAACTGTTCCCTTTAGCAGCCACCAAAATAGATGCTCATTTCCTAAGTGACTTTCAGGCCTATTTTTATAAACTTTGAGGCACAGCAAGAATCAACTTGGACCCAGGTCCAGGAAAACAAAGAAAAAGGTGAAGGTTACAGCCCAGGAGCCATCATAACGTGGGGCCCTTGCTAGCAGAACTTTCCCACCTCTCATCAAGAAGACAGCGTTTGCCGCCTCTGTGGGCTGGCTGACCTGGGAGTACATCCAGTGTTAACAGATGGGAAGAGAAGAGCTGTGGTAAAGAAGAAACAGGTTGGGCCAAAGAAACAAATTGTAGTCTCCTGAGTCGGAAGTTCACATTCAACTGAGACGACTTGATTGCTCTTGGCAAGATCTTTGGGGAAAGAGGACACGGGAGCCAAAAGTAAACAAAACAAGCAGCCTGGGCCAAGAGCTTGGCATTTAGGTCAAGGTACCAAAGAAAGGAAGAGGAGTGAACCCACAGACACTCACCCACTTTCCCACCCTTCCTCCCACCAGCCACAAGGGTCAAGGGCCTCACCTTTCACAACGGTGGCCTCCTTCAGGTGATGAGACAAGAAGTCAATGCTGGCATAGGTGTTGGTGGAGGGCAGGGCACCAGCGCCTGGCCCCCCACATACCCCACCGGTGCTGTTGGCCCCCACAGCGCTGATAAGACCACCAAGGCTCCGGGTCCGGCCCCAGGTGCTCTTGTCACCTGGCTGCGGATGTGGATGCTGCTGCAGAGGGGGCTCATCCCTCACATCGATAGCGATGTAGTTGAGGCCGTTCTGGAAGCCAGCAGAGGTCTCCCTGCACATTGGAGAGTCACTGCCCCCAGGGCAGCCAGCCAGGCCCCCAGGCTGACTTGGTGTCCACGGCCCCGCCTGCTGGGAGGCCGGTGGCTGCATCTGACGGGGAGACATGGGGGGCTCATCGCCAACACCAAGGGTGCCACTACCGCCCCCTTCGCTGCTTTTCCTGAGAGAGACATTTTCCACAGAGGCTGAGTTGTGGCGCTTCGGGTTATGGGCAAAGGATGGGGACACAGGGGTCACAGTGGTGGTCGAGGAGAAGGTCTCAGAGCTGTGGCGACGGCGGCCCCCCTGTGGGTCTGCACGGATGACCTTTGCCCCCCGGTGTGGGTCTGGGGGCTGCTGGCCAGCCTGCAGGAAGGCCTCAACCCCAGACACCTGATCCATGAGACTCAGCCTCTTTACACCTGACATGGGGCTGGTCACGCGGGCACCTTCCGGCTTCGGGGGGGCCACAATGGGTTGTGGCGGGGTGGCAGCCACGCCAAAGGCCATCTCGGTGTAGTCACCATTGTCCCCAGTCTCCGAGGACGAAGAGGAGGCAGCGCTGGGGCCCTGGGATGTGGATGCTGGAGGCAGGCGGTACAGCTCCCCTGGGGGAGGGGGAGGGGGCAGCTGTGGCTGCAGGGAGGAGGGGGCAGCAGGGCGTGGGGGCAGCGGTGGGTACCGAGTGGAGGCCTCGGGGGACAAGAGGGTATCCAAGGAGCCCACCGGGTCCGTGCTCTGAATACCCGGCTTGGGTGACTTGGGCGAACTGAAGTCAAGGTTCATATAGTCAGAGAGTGGGGAGCGCTGCCGGCTATCACTGCTCGTGCCCAGGGTACCAGAGCCTAGGGATGAGGCTGGGCTGCTAGCAGACAGCAGTGAGGAGGACGAGGCCGCCGAGGCCAGCAGCGGAGGGGCAGGTGGCGATAAGTGTGCTCCCACCTCCCCAAAGTCAATGTTGATGTACTCGCCTGGGCTCTTGGGCTCAGGTGGAAGAGGGTATTCGTGCATTCTGGGCAGGGTCTGAAGCCCCTCTAGGGACAGGCGTGTGGGCCGCACAGCCCGGCTGCGCTGACTTAGGAAGCCCTCTGCACGGCCACCACCGCTGCCACTCAGCCTCCCAGAAGGCACTACAGAGTGAGGAGGCTGAATGTGGCTGCTACCACCCATCCCAGACAGGAAGACGTTGGCTGACTGCGTGGTCCCTACATTGGCCCGGGGCTCCATTCTCTCCTCTTCCAGGATGCGACCTACAGGGGAGCTCATGAGCACGTACTGATCACTGTCCCCACTGCAGGTGCAGGGAGCCTTATAGGAGCGGGGCAAGGAGCTGTAGCAACAGCCAGGGCCACCTCTGAGCATCTCCCCACTGCCATGCAGGGCTGCTGTGAATAAGTCAGGAGGGGTTCCTGAGTTGCCCGCGTCGCTGGGGGACATGTTGAGGTAGTCCCCATTGGGAAGCAGCTTGTTGTCTGTGTTCTCCATGGACAGCTTGGAGCCACACCACATGCGCATGTATCCACTGTCCTCGGGGGAGCTCTCTGCAGGGGAGCTAGCCTTGTAGCTGGGTCCATTCACCAGAAAAGCCCTGTTGGCTGCAGAGGCGGGTGTTGACACCACAGCTCCCGTGGGGGGCAAGGCTGCAGGAGCAGTCCGCGGCTGCAGGATCTGCTTTGGGGCAGACACACTGGTGGGGCTCATGGGCATGTAGTCATCACTCTTGCAGCTGCCACTGCCACCACCGGTGAGGGCTACGCCAGGGGTCATGGGCATGTAGCCATCATCAGTGCCCAGGTTACTGCTGGAGCTCCTATGGGAACCAATCTCAATGTCGCCATAGTCCTCGGGATAGGGGTGGTAGGCCACTTTGGGAGAAGATGCGGGGCAGGACGGGCAGAGGCGGCCCGAGCTGCCAGAGAAGGTGGCCCGCATCAGGGTGTATTCATCCAGGGATGCAGAGGAGGGCTGGGGGGCTGGCCGCTGCCTGGCAGGTGTGGTCAGAGAGTAAGTCCTCTTCCTCAGTCCTCTGTCCAAGTCCTGAGCTCCATCCCCTGAGACCCGACGATAGGGACGGCCACAGTGGCTCAGGGGCCTGTCCATGGTCATGTACCCGTACAGCTCGCTCCCACTGCCATCCCTGGCTGGAGGTGTCTCAGCGATGGACTCAGGCGTATTGCTCCTGTGGCTACAGAAGGCTCTCAGGTCCCCAGGGCTGGAACCATACTCATCCAGGGACATGAAACCAGGGTCGCTGGGGGAGCCAGAAGCTGAGGCGCTGCCGCTGGAAGGCCGCTGGCCTGGGTGATGGTGCAGAGGGTGCTGCAGGTGCGGGTGCGGGCCTGGAGGCGGCGGGTAGGAGCCTGAGCCGTGTCCGCTGCTAGACGACAAGCTGCCAGGGCTGGTAGCGGCCGGGGGCGAGTGTGACACGGGCATGGACATGGAGCGGCTGTGTTGCAGGGCGCCCCCTGCCGGCGCCAGCGTCACTTTGCTCGGGCGGCTGCCGCAGCCGCCGCTCAGGGTGTGCGAGCGACTCAGGGGCGCGCGCACCGGCCCGGGGCTCAGGGGGCTCCCCGCCACCGACACCGGCCTGCCGCCCGCCGTCCCGGTCCCCGCCGCCGCTCCTCCATCACCCTCGCTGGCTGTGCGCACCCGGCAGGAGCTGCACTTGGCAGCCGGCGGAGTGGCAACCAGGCTGTCGGTGCGCGAACGGCGCACCAGGCCCGTCTGGCTGGGGGGCAGGTTGACCAGGTGGTGGTGGCGGCGCGCGCCGGGGACGCTGATAGGGTGCGTGGCCGATGAGCCGGATGACTGGCTCTTGCTACGCGGTCGGAACTCGAAGAGCTCCTTAAGCGCCTTCATGGCCTCCAGGATGGTCTCGTGGATGTTCTGCGCTACCACAGAGTCGTCGGCCTGCATCCACAGTTCGCCGGGGCCTGTGACAGCCGAGCGGCCCACCTCGATGAAGAAGAAACTGTCCGAGTGGCCGCAGCGGCGAATGTTCATGAGCTGCAGAGTCACCGACGGCTGCTCGCAGTTGAGCTTCACAAAACCAATAGTGCGCGCCGACAGGCACAGGCGGTACACGCCTGTCAGGTTCTTGCTCTGGCCCAGGCCCTTGGGCTTCAGGTTCACCTGCCACACCTCACGGTAGGCGGCTGTGGCGGGTGCCATCAGCCCGTAGCTGTCATCGGCGCCGGCCGAGCCGCCCAGGGCGCCGGGCAAGGAGGCGCTGCAGGACCCGGCAGTGGTGGAGGTCCCGTCGCTGGCGGCCGCTCGGCCCTCGCTGACCAGGTCGGTGAGCGCGCGGTACCAGCCCTCCTGCTCCTGCTCGTTCTCGGCCGCCACGGCGAAGTACTCGTCCTTGGTGTAGAGGGCGATCAGATACTTGTGCTTGGCATCAGCGCGCTTGTTGATGTTCAGGCAGCAGTCGAGCGAGATGACCCGCTTCGGGGCGCCTGCCTTGCTCCGCCACTTCTTCTCGCTCTCGTAGTACTCGAGCCGCGGCGGCTGCGGCGCCGGACCCCCACCCGCTGTCGCCGTTGCATCGTCGCCGCCAGTGCCGGGACCGCGCAGCACGAAGAAGCGCTTGTGGCCGTGCTTTTGCTTGCGCAGGTAGCCGCACTTGCGCACGCTGTGGTTGTTGTTGTTGTTGTTGTTGTTGAGGTTGGGGCCGTCGCCGCCCGCCGGCCCGGGGGGCCCGTGCAGCGGCGGGCTCGCCATCGCGGGCACTTCAGGCCGCGCCGCCCGGCCCGGCGTGGAGGGGCTCAAGGGAGCAAAGGGGGTGCGGGCAGGGGCGGCTCCCTCCACCCCTGCTCGCCCGCTGGAGCCCGCGTCCCTTGGGCCCAGGAGGTGGGGAAGGTTCGGGGAGGCCCGCGGGGACCGGTACCGCGCGGTGGCGCAGCGCCCTGCGAGGCCCTAGAGGATGCCCAGCGCTGGCGGTGGCCGCCCCCTGGCCCGGCTGCGGGCAGCAGCAGCCTCCCGGGCGGCGCCTGGGGATTCGCTGGCTGGGCCGAGAATCGGGGTCCCAGCGCCGCGGAGCTGAGCCTAAGGCTCGAGCGGCCGTAGGTGTCCCGTCACTGCACCGCGCTCTTGGGTCCCGGGGTGCGCCTGGGAACTCAGGGTCCTCGCCGCCGCCGGGGCTCCTGCCGCCGCCGCCGCCGCCGCTGCTGCTGCCGCTGCTGCCGCTGCCAACGGCGACCCGGACTCGTCGCGGTCCCCGCCGCACAGTGAGTAACACATCGCGCACCGAGTGACTGAACTAAGAAGAGCAAAACAACATGTGACTCGGCGTTACGCAGGCACACACGGCGCGGCCGCCCCGCCCCGCCGCCTGCATTGGCGCCGCGCCCCCCGACGGACGGCCCGCGCGACCAATGAGCGTGTGGCGCGGAGGGGCGGGATGCGCACCCCCGCCCCGCCCTCCTTTCTCCCCGGGCTGCTTTTCCCGCCGTCCCCTCCCCCCTCCCGCTGAGGCCGGGGCCCGGGCAGGGTGAGGGCCGCCCCGAACCTCATTAATCAGAGGCTCGTTGTTGATGCGGGTGAAGGAGATGCCACCCAGGGCGGGAAAAGAGGCGCGCAGGAGGGGCGGGGGCTGGCCGCTGTGCGGAGGGCCTGTCCCTCCCGCCTTTGACTCTATTAATTGGGCTTGGAGCTTCCGCCAGAGAGAGGATTGCGAGAGGGGACACTGCAGGGGGCGGGGGCCGATCGCAATCCAAGACCCGGCCTGCCCGCGAGGGTCGGGCTCAGAGGATGGGGCGGTCGCACCCCGTTAGGGCCCCGCATCTTCCCGCCGCCGCCTCATTCACGAGGGGGAAGAAGGGGCAATGAACTTGGCTGCCCTTTCGTAACCCTCTTCCACCAACACACACACACACACACACACACACACACGCTCGCTCGCTCGCTCTTTAGCGAGCTGATCCCGCGCTCAGGCTATGGTGGGCGCGAGCCTGCCCACTGCAGTGGGTTTGTGCTTGGGTGGTTCCTTGGTGCCCACCGGTGGCTTGTTTACGAGTAGGACATTAGTCACCGGTAAGCTCTGGATCGATAACAGCTTCATGTCTTTTACTGGAAGGAGAACCGGGGTGCGGGAGGGGACGCCGGCGCGGCGCCCCAACTCCGGGCCGCGCTGATCGCCGGTGGCTCCCGGGGTCCCACCTGCTAGGGGCGCCCTTCCCCCGCACCCTGGTCGTGGGGTCTTTCCCGGGTGCCTTCAGCGCCATTCACTTGGCAGGTTCTCGGGAAGTTGAAATCGTCTGTTTGGGATGTAATGGGAGAAAGAGAAGGAGGACAAGCAGGCGTAGAAAAATGCAGTTTCCATAGTGCCGGGAAGAGGGCGGGTTCCAGCGAGAAAACAGCCCCCGGAGCAGGGTTCCCGCGGCGGAGTGCCCCCCTCCTGCCAGACCCTCCAAACCGAACGCGGAGGCGCAAGAGATGGGCGGCTCCAGGCCCGTGCGTCCTTACCAGAGGGTGACGGTTGCCTTGCAGATACCTTTGAAGAAGTGCTTCGGCTATTTACATATACCCGGCTTTTGTGACTTACAAAGTCGATCACAAATAAGAACCATACAATCGCTTCTCCTGCTGAGGATGGGAGTCCCTAAGTTTAGATCCTAACAGGCTCAGGGTCTTGCAGAAACTAAGAAGGCTATCAAAGCAAAACCTTGTCTTTTTTTTTTTTTAAATATGGGTGTCTTCATGAAATAATGTGAAACAATCTTGGCTTTTTAAAATTAAGTCTTGGCAATTTGCCTTTGAAATCTGTAGTATATAAAAGCATTTTATTAAATGTAATGAAATCTTAAATCCAAGGAAAATAAAGATTGTAATTTTTGAAAGGGTGATATATTTTTAACGTATTTTTAAGAATGTGACTTGAAGATTCGGTTAAGTGCCAAGAGATCTCTACTTACACAAAGATCATAGCATTTTTTTAGCATGTATATACAGTTATGATGAGTAGCATAAATTTTTGGAAGAATAATTAATGAGGCAAATATAATAGAATTTGCTTAAAGAGATATATATGAAGTTGAACCTCCATTTTAAACCATGCTTTAAGAAATAATACGTCGAGGAATGCCGTTTTCAAGTGTGTGTATATATGCATTTGTGTACGCATGTGTGTATCTATAAGGTTGTGTGTATGCGTGCATGTGTATGTGTGTATGTATATGTGTATCTATAGGTGTGTGCATGTGTGAATATGTGTGAGTACCTGTATGATCAGGTGTGTTTTGGAGAAACCAACTTTATGGATATTGTACTCTGGTTTTCTATTCTTAGATCTTGTTGCTCTTTTTATGTTAACAAATGTTGCCTAGCAACATGTCTACTCAGAAAGGAGAGATGAAGGGATTCTTATCTTGGAGCTTGAAGAAAATGTGATCCAAATGTATTGGCTTTGTGATGATTTACATTCCACTTTACAAGGATTGTGAATGGGCCTGTCTATAGGTTCAGTAATGCTAACAAGCAGTCATGATCATGGGGCAACCTCTTTTCAGCATCATGCGATAATGATTTCTTCTGAAAAGTCTTTTGCATTCATTTCTTTTGGATTTTGACTTTCATACAAAATTAGATTTCCACATATGCTTTGATTATTTACTTGCTGTGCCCATCAGGTATCAACAGAGTCATCTTAGGTTAGTTTTCTTCCCTTAGGACTAATCTAGTGTTAAATGTCAGTATTCAGGTTAAAGTGTCAGAAACTCTAAGTTGGCAATTGGCACTTTCCCCACGTACTGCCTCAGTCACCAGTTAGGAGCAGAAGAGGGAACGGTGAAGAATTATCACCTGTATCAGTAAGGCTCATTTATGATCACAAATCTACAGCAAAACTGCTAATTGCCATTCTGAAGTCTTAGAACCTCTAAATACAATTTCTATTCTCACTAAGAAGTTAGTCCATGAAACTAGCTGTAAGAAACCCTGTAATTAGAAATATCCTAGTCTTCCTCAGTGAAGGAACTTGTCTTTCCCCTTTTCTATTGCCAAATAAGCTATTTATTTATTTAAAGCTTGTTCGACACATTGTGATTTTCCAACTGTTCTCCCACACTTTATCAGCAGAAGTCAGCTAACAACATCTGCCAACCAGCTCTCCACACAGGGCCCGGTACTGCTTGCATGGCCTGTTGCCAGCTAGCAGCCTGGATGAAATTTTTTCTCATGGTCCAAGATCTTTCATTGGTGAGTTCTCTTTTCTTTCATGGGTAATAAAAAGCCCATATCTTTTAGCAAGGACTGTTTTGGGTTTGTTCAGTTTGCTCATTTGTTTTTTGTGTAAAATTGTATGCAATGATTCTTCTATTTAAACAAAAAGTCCTTTCTGGAATAAGGTAATTACCTTTCATAAAATAATCAATTTCATTAAAATGTAGATGTCAAAAAAGTATCACAAAGCCATACTACTATTATTACTAATAATAATAAGCATCATTTAGACTCCTCTCTATTTCATTTAGGAAAGGCATGGATAGGAGAAAAGTAGATAACATTTCAGTATTTTAAGTTTTTATTTTATTTGTTAACTCAACCCTGCAGCTGTTTGACAGTATTTTCTATCTAAATGAAATCTATCTAAAAACTGATTAGGCCAATCATTAAGTGGAATACTATATGACCAGTTAAAATAGCTTTAATTTAAAATGAATTTTAGGAAGTATAGCTTTTAATTTCAGAGGTGTATGTCAGAGGATATATGTAATTTTTCAAAGAATGTCAATATTTCAACACATTTTGCTTTATTAAATAATGTATCTCAATGGCTCATTTAGTAAATTTCCCTTTCTCTGATGAATGAACTGTACAAAAAAAACTGACATTTTCTCACCTAGGATTCATAAGGGGACTTCCGGCGTTTTCATAGCTACTTGTTTTTTTCCCACATATACGTATATTTTCTAATATGTTCCAACTGAAATTTCACAAGAATTTTGTAACATGCTAATTCTATGCAACAGAATGATTTACATAAGAGAATGAAGCTGTTGTTTGGATCACTTATCTTTATATGGCAATCCAGTGTTTAAAAGTAAGCAGGATTTGTTAGCAGATTGGGTCACTTCCTTGGGAATTGTAAAGACTTTCCATTTTAGTATTAATTTTGCGTATTAAAAATACTGGTATATTTTAGTCTCTTTTTAAAATATTTATTTAGGAAGAAAGGATTTTTCTAAAATGAAAATTTCATGTGCATATATGGTAGAGCAAACTAAGTTTTAAAATAAGAATTCTATAAAGTATATTTATGGAATTAATACTTTGCAGAAAAATACTCATTTACTCAGTAGTCAAAGAAACAGCTAACCCCATATTCAAAATATTTTCATTTTAAATGTAATTATGTTGAAGAAGTTTAAACATATAAGGAACCAATTACAAAATGACTGCCATTAGTAACTTAAAACTCTTATTAATTCACCTCTAGATTCTGTTGTGTTTGAATTTTGAATGTGTATTTCTAAATTTCAAACAATTTTTCCCCAAAACTTTCTATGATTGAAATAAAAAATTCACATTATTGACTATATAACATTACTGAATCACTAAAAGAAAAAAAAAGGGTTCCTTCTTAGAACATCCCTCTTCTTCGCAATACTGGCCCTGATCTAATACACTCACATTTTGCATGGCTAAATCAATGCCTTGTATGGGGTTTGTTGTTAGTGTTCTAGCTGCTGGCTTAAAACGTTTGTTTGTTGTAGTTTTCTATCAGAGCAGGACAAAATTGTCTGCTTCTCAATCTGTAGCTCGTGAGCAAATAACATGCAAAAAAGTCTCTAAAATGACACAGCTATATTTTCTAGCAGAGGGAGGGGGGATGAGCCGTGAGGATGGCTGGGAGTGTCCTTGAACAGAGAGCAAATGTTAGGGAGGGGAAAGATCAGCCAGTGTCCATTGATCCCCCTTCTTGTTCTAGAGAATGCTTCACCTTGTTTTTCTAAACTGCTCAGGAGGTAAATAGGACAGGAGCCACCCTGCTTGTCACCAAATGTTCTAGTGTTTTGTGGATTGTAGTCAGACATCTTCCACTTTTCTGTAATTCACGTGCTGTTTCTAGGCTTGCCTTTGAGTCTGTTTTCTACAGTTGTTTTGAAATCCGACCCAAAGATAACAGAAGAAATGTGACCCGCTCTTGTGAATGCTGCCACCAACTGGCAATGCTTTTTCCCAAGGCAGAACGGGGCTCTCCTGTGAGTTGTCACAGCCAGAATGGTGACTGCCTTTGTACAAAGTTGGTTACAAACTAACTACATTTGCTTTGCACAAATCTTTAAATAAAGTGATAGAAACAATTTGAGATAAAACAAACATTTACAATGAGTGACTAAGGGCAATGTCAAATGAATGAGAAATGGAAATAATAGTGAGTTTAAGAACTTAATTTTTTTATGATTGGGTAAGTATTGAGTTAATAGGTTCACATTTTCTAACACATATCTCAATTTGCATATTTACTTACCAAGAACAGCTATTGTATAAAAAATGTGTATCAATATCTATTTGAGATTTTAGAAAACTATTTAGTCAACAAAATAGAAACCAGCAAGAATCTAAACTCAGGATTGTTTTGGAATGCTTACTAGAACAAACATAAGAGTTACAATCAAGATGAGCTTGTCATGTAGATAAACTTTTTTATTATATTTCTCCACTATATTTGCCTACCAGTCTTACATTTTTTTAGAATGAGCCAAAGTGCTCTTAAGAGACTGAAAAGCAAAATTTGAAAAAGTATGGACGGGAAAGAAAATATAGTTTTAAAACTGTAAATAACAAATGACAGTGAATAAGTGTCAAATATGGCTACCGGTATCTTTTTTTATTAAAATAATTTGATCTTATGTTACTCATGACTTATTGTTTATCAACTCTAAATGTATGAAATAGGTCTTAATTGCTTTAGTCTAAATCTTTAGGCAATTCAAATGATAGAAATATTCAACTCAATTAATGATGGTATTTAGAGCTACAGTAAGTTATCCAAGTAGATTGAGGCGATCAGAAGATTTGATTTGACATGTTCTTCAGGTACCTTTATTGGTGGAGAAACAAAAAGTTGTATATGACATAGCGACACTAAAAATAGCAACAACAACTAGTGAAGTAGTTTATTAGTGTATTTATGTATGTTAAGACATTTGATTCTTACCAGTGTGCAGGATAAATAAAAAATATATTAGTCTATCATAATGCTTATATTATAAACATGATTCTAACACAACTGAGGATAGAACCTAGATCTTTTAATTTGCCTACTGGATAATCTTTAGTAACCTGTTCTATGAGCTCACAGACAGTGTTTAAGAATGCTTACCTATTTATATATGTATTACACTCTTTGCTTTGTTTAGAACACTTATAATTAAATGATATTAACTAAAATAACTTAAGGAAATATGGGTTAGTGAGATTCTTAAGAACTTTAAGCACCAACTTGTGAAATTAAAGCAGATGCCACCTATTGCCATTTCCCGTGGACTGTTAAATGTTAAATGGAGATTTCAGTTTAGATAAACGAATTCTAAGAATTACTATGGAAGTGCATTTTCATGTTTGCTAGTTCTTTATTTAGGATATCAGTCTATCATCTTGCTAAAATAGAGGAAAAAGGTAAGAATTATATTTAAAAAAAATTTTCATTACATTTTATACTGTAAGAATGTCTTTTTAGGTAGTAAATAGTAAGAATTATAATGCCATGTTTTTCACTGCTATTAAAAAACAGAAAATAAAATATATTCATATTTTGTGACATATTTTTCTGTTTTTATTTTGGTAAATCTGTACCTGATTGAAAAGAACACTAAAAGTGTATTACAATTTCAAAATAACATACATATCCCTCATGGTATAAATTAAAAGGAAATTCATATGCTTAATGTTATTGAGCCTCATTGCTCAAAATCATTATTTCTCAGTTATAGAATAATTTCAGTAATTTATTATGCCAGTTAACTTATATAGTTCTCAATTCAAAATATGAAAATTAGCAAACATTGAATTATTATACATGTGTTAAGTATTTGTTAAGCATCAAACATATTTTAGGAATTATCTAGAATAGGTTTTTGGATTTTCTATCTAAATAATAAGGCACTATTTTCCTTAAATGATTTATGTTTAAGAAATTTTTTTTCTTGTACCTTTCATTGCAATATTGTTCATATAATTTGAAAATTAAAATTGCTATATGTTATTACAGCCATCATCTGGCATTTTTCTTAATTTTCTTGTTTAATGTTACTATATTTGCCTCTTCTTACTAAGAATGTCTGGTAGAAAAAGTGATTTTCATCTTTGAGCCTAGGAAGTTTCACAAAGCATCTTATATCACATCAGATTACATATTCAGGAGAATTCCTGGAAAAGGTAATATGAAGATATAATAAGAAAAGATGAACTGATCTTCATTTGGGTTAAATGGAACTAACTTTTAATTAAATTTTTGTTTGCACTTAGAAGAAAGGGGATAAATGAGAACAAGTAAAAGGTAAAATGAGGCAACTTTAAATTTAATTATTTTAAATACCTTTTTATTTTATTTTATTGATGTTAGGTGTTGAGGAGTTATGGTAGCCTGTTTTTTATTGTTACATTTATTGGGGTGACATTGGTTGGTGACAATTACGTAGTTTCTAGGTGTACAATTCTACATTACATTGCACTATGTGCTCACCACCCAGAGTCCCCTCTCTTTCATCACCATATGTTTGATGCCCCCTCCCTACTCCCCCATCCTCCCCCCACCCCACCCCCGCCTTACCCTCAGGTAACCACTAAACTATTGACTGTGTCCATGAGTTTTTGTTTCTTTGTTACTTTCAGTTTTGTATTCCACCTATGAGTGAAGTTAAATGTGTCTTGATTCTTTCAGTCTGACTTTAAATTGATTTACAAGTGATCCTGAGAGCTGCCTTCAGTAGTGCAACTTCCTGTGGTCCCAGCACACACACACACACACACACACACACACACACACACACACACACACACACACACACACAC